>JBBPBX010010709.1:0-21612 GCA_038048925.1 Garcialebias charrua
GACAGAGAGACTGGTTCAAAATGTTCAAACACAGCAACAGATTGAGGTGGGATGGATGGATCGTGAGATGGAGGAGAAATGAGAGCCCTGGTGGTTGCGATTTTATCTAAAAAGAAATGTTGGAAGTTCTCGCACAGCTCAGTCGAGGCTTCCATGGGTGATTGTTCAGTGAGGTGGAGAACAGAGTTTAGGGTGGAGAACAGAACTCGAGGGTTACGAGAGTTTGCAGCAATGATATCAGAGAAGTATTGTGATTTAGCAGTTTTCACTGCTTTCTGATATCGGCGCCAGCTCTCTTTTACCATCTCAAAAGAGACCTGCAGACTGTCTTTTTTCCATTTCCTCTCCACCTTTCGGCATTGCTGCCTGGCCGCTCTGGTCGTGTCATTCAACCACGGTTCGGCCCTGAGTTTTGGTCTTCTCGGTTTAATAGGCGCCACTTGATCCAAAGCCTTTAAACAAACAGAGTCAAACTGGTTTGTCAGCTCCTCAGTGCTGGAGAGGAACAATGGGGGCTGAATTAACATGTCATTGTTATAAACCTCAGTGAAACGTGCGGCAGTTAAATGGTTAACATTCCTGCCTTTACGTGCAGGAATGCATGTTTTAGGAGTTACATGGGGGATGGTGAACTGAAAATTCACTGGCCTATGATCTGAGAATACATTGTCTCCTATTTCAAGGTTTGAAACGGTCACATCACATGTTAAAACAAGGTCCAACAAATGTCCACGCTGCTGCGTGGGAGAGTTCACGTGTTGAGTTAAATTAAATGAGTCCAATAAATCTAAAAAGTCCTTAACCATGGGCTTCTCAGGACAACACACGTGCAAGTTGAAGTCGCCTGAATTGTTGATAACAACATCAAGTTCACCAGAGAGGATGCTAACAACAATAAGCTGCCTTTTTTGGACTGTTTGGTGCATATGGAGGGAGATGACAGTCTCAACATTGAAGTTTACAGAAAACCAACCCACACAGACCAATATCTCCTGTTCGACTCTCACCATCCACTGGAGCACAAACTTTCTGTCATCAGAACTTTACAGCATCGGGCAGAACACATCCCCACAAGGACAGAAGGGAAGGAAAAGGAACAGAAACACATCAAAAAATCTCTGCAAACATGTGGATATCCCAACTGGGCGTTTGTCAAGTCAGCAAGGAAATCTGTTAAACACAATAATGAACAGAAAAAGTCTAACAGACGGAAAAACATTGTCATTCCTTATGTTGCTGGAGTCTCAGAGAATTTCAGAAGGATTTTCAACAAACACAACATCCCAGTACACTTCAAACCCAGCCGGACTCTCAGACAGAGGCTGGTGCATCCGAAGGACAGAACCCCCACACACAAACAGAGTGGTGTGGTTTATGCAGTCCAGTGCAGCGAAGTCTGCTCAGACCGTTACATCGGAGAAACGAAGCAACCTATCCACAAAAGAATGTCTCAACATAGGAGAGCTACCTCCTCTGGACAAAACTCAGCTGTTCACCTCCACCTCACGGACAAGGGTCACTCATTTGAGGACCAGAATGTTCAAATTTTGGACCGAGAGCACAGATGGTTTGAGAGGGGGGTGAAGGAAGCTTTGTATGTTAAGAGAGAAAAACCTTCTCTTAACAGAGGAGGAGGTCTGAGATTTCAACTTTCTAAGACTTATAACTCAGTTTTGGATTTGATTCCGAAACGTTTTACACTGGATGGGAGCAGGGATGTCTTGTCTGTAAATTAGACTAACAAAGTTTCTCTGAGTAGCCTCTGTTGTTGTTTGGGAGGTGTTTTTTGTCAATTTACATACAGTTTTGTGTCTTCTACCAGAGACCTCAAGGGAACCTCCTACTGTTAAGGTGTGATCTTTCAATTTACATGTATGTGTTACAAACCCCCAGGTGTGATGTGTTGTTTTGTCAATTTAAATAGAATGGGCATGTTAGGTATTTTGTGGTGTTATTTCAGTTTCCAATTTCATATGTTGGTGCGTGGCTTGTATAAAACTTCTCGTTCTCACAGCTTCCATTCATTCAGAATTGAAAAAGACTTCTGGACAGAAGTCGAAACGTTTTCTGCAACAAATAAAGTCCAGTTGATCCTGTATTGAACGCCTTTTTTGATTTTATCATGTCCTGGACGACTGAGAATCTTTACCAGCGTAATGGGGTTAGGTTTAGGGTTGGTCCTCTGGGTCAGGTTTAAGGTTAGGTTTAGGAAAACGGTTACATAAGCTGAAAAAAACAAAAACACAACACTTCCGGGTTTATGGAAACACGTTGCCTACTCACAGCGATAATAATGCTGATAACATTATTTTAAACATGCTAGGAGGTAGATTGTGACAGTTTCGCCGCTATATATGGGGATGATAACAGCTGATAACGCCCATTGTATGGACTGACAACATCCGAAGCCGCTGGAATACTTCAGTAACTCTCTTTTCATCAGCAGGCCTTGTGCCAGATTAGAAATGGACATGAAAGTCTTTGACTAAAACAGCGTGTTAAGGTGATTAAATCTATTTCTGCTTCTCCTTTGACAGACGGCTCACTGAGCTCTGAAACCGAGCAGACCTTCCCAGGCCTCTTGAACAACCAGGTGACCCACAGGTAAACATGGAGTTAAGGACAAGTGGATTTTCCTCTACTGGAAGAGAGTCAGAAGCCCACCTGTGCTGGGTTCTTCCTGCCATCCCTGAACAACCTTGTCCCCTCCTCCTTTTATTCAGACCAATCATTAGATTTTGCCTCCTGTCCAAACTGGTGCAGCAGGAACTTTCCTCCCAACATGTTTCAGTGAAGCAGCTCTGACACAGAGACATTCCTTCATTTTATTCACTATATTCAAAGGTTATAGACAAATGTGCTGCAGTTGAAACATGACACAAAGCGTGGGGCTTAAAGATCAGTTCTGAAATCAAAGGCACAGCATTCCTTGAAATAATCCATACGACACGCCACCTTTTGTTACAGAGTTGGACATTAAGGTCCCTTTGACATGAGAATGATCTCTGGAAACTGTAGCATTTGTTTATTGAGGGAAAAAACATATTTACATGAGCACAGAAGTGCTCTTTGAATCTGCTGTAGTTTCCATGCCAGGTCACTAGTTGGTGCTGTGATCTGTTTAGCTCAATGACACGTGCATGTGTACACAGTCTCGAGCATTATAACAGTAACACCAAATATGTCCGTCTAGACCAGGGGTCTGCAACCTGCGGCTCTGGAGCCACATGCGGCTCTTTGGTCCCTCAAGAGTGGCTCTTTCAAGCTTTGATCAAAACTAACTTTAAACTGAATTTTATTTGTTCTTATAACAACAAAAAGGGCTAGTTTTAGCAGTTTTTCCTGTCATTTCTTTTGCAAATGTGTGAATACTAGAACTAATGGGAGTAAAACATACTTGAACTTTATTTATTCGAAGTAGGATACAGTATTTTAATTTTTCCACAATTAAAATAATTTACCTGGACCTGTATAGTTCATTGTTTTTTTTGTTTTTGTTTTTTTATGGGAAAGAACATATTATTTTTCCTTCTTTACAATAATCCTGTCTTTTTCTTTTGTCTTCAAATGTAAAAATATCAACAAATCCTTAGATATTTTCAGCTTTACAATGGCCAGAAAACTACCCTACTGGTCAGAAAATTGTCCTCTAACAAACTTAAAGTGGTCCATGGGCCACCAGTTGAGAATCCCAGTTGTAGCAGGTATTGTGGCTCCAGACATGTTTAATTTAGTGAACAAAGGTCAGAAATGGCTCTTTTGATTATAAAGGTTGCAGACCCCTGGTCTAGATCGAGGATGTGGTTGGGTTGCTCCTACATGTTGAAAAGGGTGAATAGCACAAACGGCACTCTGCTGTCAGTCATTGCTACTGTGGTTCATCAACTCGCAAACGCGCAAAAAAAACCTATTGCTACTGTGGTTCATCAACTCGCAAACGCGCAAAAAAAACCTATCGGCTGCATCCGTCCTCAGTCAGCAAGCACGATTTTCCACCGATAACGTTCACTCTCAGACCAGGATTCAAAAAGCTTTGGTTTTAGTGAAAACAGACACTGTTGTCATGTAAACATAAGCCTGTGGTTTCCCTCAAAAACAGTGTCGCAAACAGGGCTAGAGATCATCTCGTGTTGAGAAAAGATGAAGTTCTAGCTGTACTTTGAATTTAATGTTATTGTGAAATGAGTGTTCTGCATTACTCTCAGCTACTACAACATTGTTTTACCTCAATATCTGTTTCACTGATTTAATTGAGGCCATTTTTGTTTGGCCAAAGTTGATCAGCTGTGACAGTCATCTTGAATTGGATTGTCTCCTAATGTTCACCAGCTCTTAACATTAGGAGGTGTTTTGAAAAAACAGAATTATATTTCAAAAAATGAAATTGCATTAGAAAAAAACACAACAAAATCACAACATTTGACAAAACGAAATTGCATTAAGCATAAGTGACCGAAGCGGAAGTGGCTGGAATTACATTTGAAAAAACAGAATTACATTAAGCCAAACCATAAGTGGTGTTTTTGTTTTTTGGTTGTTGTTTTTTTTTTTGGTGTGTGTGTGTGTTCTTAAAACTTTATTAACTACATAAAACAGAACAGAGCAATGTACAGTACAAATACAAACTCTCGTGAAAGGCATGGGGTCCGTGTACCATTGGTTCAGTTGTTTTTTAATTGAGAATCCAAAATTTAAAAAAGACGTTATTTCATTATTCTCTTTTACGAGATATTCCTAGTGTCATTGTGTATTTTACTGTACATTGGCAATAAAGTAATTCTTTCATTTGTTGCTATTAACCAGCTGGGGGAAAACTAAACGTTGCTTTGAGTTAGAACAAACTAAAGGTTGTTATCGATAGTTAAAATTACTTTGCATTTACATCATGCAACGGATTTATTAAAGTATGATTTGTGGTGACTGGCAGATTAAATCTGAGCACAGATTACAAAGGTTTATCTAAGGACTTGCCCAGTAAAAGTTAAAACGGAAGAAACTTATTATTTTAGCATTTGTGCTACATCAAATAAAATAGCTAATCACTGGTACACTTGCTAATGTTTTCTAACTAGCACATGTTGTCTGTGGCCAAATCTATTTATTTATAGTTTGCAAAATCTGGGGGCTCGCCTCATGTTATTTTTATTGTTTAAATGATCATGGCTATGTATATAGTATTAATAATGTAAAACTAAAATGTATCGTCAACAAAACTTAATTACCTGAAGATCCTGCCGAGTTTTTACAGCGTCATATCTTCATCTTTAAGCTGGAACAAAACATAGTTCTACATTTCTACAGGCTAGGCTAGCCTGCTACTCTACCTCCGTTGTGTGTAGGCATATATGTATCGACCACCAAGACGCTTTCCATGTCACACGTCGGTGAAATATAAATCAAATGAGGTTGCATTTTACAAAGGTTGATTTTTGATATGAGGATAAAGTGAAAAATACAAAAAAAGCATGGCTGTATTGTATTTTTTGAATCCCCCGTGAAAATTAATAATGAAATGTCTTTTTTTATTTTTCAACAACAAATGGTACACGGACCCCACACCCTTCACAAGCGTTTGTATTTGTATCTTGTTACTGTACATTGTTCTGTTGTTCAGTTTTATATTGTTAATAAAGTTTTTTTTGTAAAACACTTACAGTTTGGCTTAATGTAATTTTGTTTTTTCAAATGTAATTTCGGCCACTTCTGCTTTGGCCACTTCAGCTTCGGCCACATCCACTTTGGTCCCTTCTACTTTGGCTTAATGTAATTCAGTTTTTTTTTGTTTGTTTTTTTCAAATATTCATTTACACCTCAGGACCACTGTATCGAAGCACATCCAACGATTATTTTCTGAGAGTTTCAATAAAATCTGTCCAGTGGCTAATAAGATATTTTGTTACCAGATGACTCATACAGTAATTCTCCTGGTGGCAAGCGATATGAACAGGAGTGTTGCTTCTGTTCTGCTGACATAATGGACTCTCCCATTTCAAAGAAAAGTTGTGGTGCTTTTAGTGTGAGTCATGTGTATCATCAACAAGTAATATGACTTTCATTTTCTTTAAAACAATGTTTTGATTTGCTGCCCATGGGTCGTCACATCTCAGATCGTGTCCTAAGCATGGATTAAAGGACTGTAAAATCCCTTAGGACTTCAAATAAAAGGTAAATAAGGAGTTCCCTTCACACCCACAAGTCTGGATTTCTGACAAACAGAACCATCTTCAGGCTTCAACCACATGTTCAACAAACTCAAAGCTTCCATTCCTGTAGATTATTCCAAAAATGATTTTTGTTACTTACTGTCCTTTATTTTTCAGAGTTCCTTCTGAAATCATCAAACATGTTTGTAAAATATAGCTCACCAATTATCTCTGTTTTGTCTTAATTTCTCTGGGCTGAAACTCATACAAACCCACTGCAAGCAGGAAAACAGGTGTGGTAAATATATATGGGTTTATGCTTTACAATATTTCAACTTGACTCATAAATACTAGGGGTGTAACGGTACGCTAAAAACACATTTCGGTTCAGTTCAGTTTCAATGAGGGCTTGGTTCGGCTTATTTTCAGTACAAAAAAAAAGACAAAATAAAGACTTACAAAATGTTTATTTTGAAAATATGCCAAGTAAACAATACATTTGTATAAAAATAAATAAAAGTGACCCATTTGGATGATATTTTAAATAAACGGCACTCTTTACAATAAAAAAACATACTAACAATAATAAAAATCTTAATAAATACAATAACAGTCAGAACCAGAACAATAAGCAGCAACAGACTGTTTACAATCTAACTAATCAAGTTTAAAGTTTTTGTCCAAAAAGACCAACTTGTCCACATTTTCTGCTAAAAGCACAGATCTAGTTGCAGTGAATATCTCCAGTGGTGGAGAAAATCATCTCAATAACAACAGTAGCAGCAGTGTGGCTGTATTTGTCCTCATTACTCACAACAACCTCTTCTTGGACCTGCTCCTCCAGGTGGGACAGGTCCCTGGAAAAGTTCAGAGTTCAGTCATCACACACTTCTTAGCTGCAGGTGATCTGGTGGATTTCCCTGAAGAGGAAGAAGACTCAGCTGCTATCTCTGTCCCAGACTGGAAATAAAACACAAAGAGGTAAAAAAAAGAGTTAATAAGATTATAATTTTAAATTAAAAAAGTTAATTAGATAATAATAATAAAAACAATACCTCTTCTTGAACGGTTGTTATGAGGTGGTTGAATCTCTTGATCATTATCATCATCATCATCATCATCATCATCATCATCATCATCATCATCAGGGCTTTAATCAGCTCCAGGGCTTGTTGACAATATCAGTTTTAGCTTTTTCGTAAAGTGCTGAACTTTTTGGTCCTCATCTAGGCAACATCTTGTGCTACTTTTGTAGGTATGTTCGTTCCAAGAAATTCCAAGGGATTTTTTTTTTACAAAGTACATTTTTTCACAGTTTGGTGTCTCCATTAGTAACAGTCCAGTGAGGCAGGGCTTTAAAGAGGAGCAGGAAATCCTGATGCTTGTTTGAATGAGGGGCCAACATGAACCCTGTGGAAATTCACTCTATAAAAGCCAAATTTAATCTCTTTATGTCCACATGTTTTGCTGAAGGACAACGGCCTGTTTTCCATTGGGCACATTTTCAGGTCTATTTTATCACAAAAAGAATAGCCTCAAAGTGACATTATTAAGCTCCAGTTTGTTAGGTTTTTACTTTTTTTTAATTGTTTGTTTTCTTTTCTTTCTTTTTTTTTACATTTAAAGTGTGTGCATTACATTTAATGTACATTTTGTAATGGTGCTATCAAGCTGGTCCTCTGTTTTCTGAGGCCCAGTAATCGTTGAACAGATACTTGATGTATACTAAAGTATACCTACCTCATATATTGAGAACTGAGTATACTGAGCATGTCCTTTAACTGTAATAAAGAATTCTGAAGCAACTCCATAATCCAACTGACAGTTTTTATTCAATTACATATTTTAAAAGGGGAGTCAATGGTAGTGCAGTTGGTAGAGCTGTTGCCTCTCAGTAAGAAGATTGCCAGTTCAAATCCCAGCTGGGGACCTTTCTTCCACTGGTACATCTTCATCTTTAAATCACTTCTCGGTCTGCTGCCTTCATACATCTCCTCCTACATGTCTTTACGTGAGTGCAGCTACAGTGTGCGCTCTCAGGACATCATCACCTGCAGTGTTCCGTCAGTGAGGACTGAACTTGGAAAAAGGGCCTTCTCCTACTCTGCTCCTGCTTCATGGAATATCTTACAAAAAGATTTGAAGCTCTCGGCCCTGACCTCCCTAAATGGTTTTAAGAATCTTTTGGAATCCTGGCAAAAACCATTGCAGATATGTTCTTGTTTTTGATTTTGTACATCTACCTTGTGGTGTTTTGCTAGTTTTGATACTTTGCATTTCACTTTCTATTTCTCTCCTATGTTTTTTTTTCTGTTGTTTGTTGTTTAAGGAAATTCTACCATTGCTGTTCATCATTCTTTAGTTTGTAGCAGGTCGCTTTTGTAAATGAGCCCTCGAGGCTCAATGAGATTTACCTGACTAAATAAAGGTTGAATGAATGAATGAATTTCTGGGTAGAGTTTGTATGATCTCTCTATGCATGCGTGGGTTTTCTCCAGGTACTTCAGTTTCTTCCTACAGACCAAAAACATGCATGTTAGGCTGATTGGTAACTCTAACAGTGCATTCACACCAGCCCTGTTTAGTTTGCTTTACTCAAAGGTCTCTGTTTGGTTGAAGTAAACTCTGGCACGGTTCAAATGCATTGTGATTGTAAGCGGACCGGAGACTGCTCCAAAAACAGGAAGTGGTCTACAGCGCAGGGCAAACAAACGCACATTTCTCTTAACCTCATACGGATCCGTCAGCCGCTTTGTGTGAAAAACAACGTTCTCCATGGTCTTCTGCCTCATCTTCTGCTCATGCTGAGTCCGTTGTTGAAATATAAATAAGCAAAAATCCTAAATCCGCTAAAATTTGATGCCACACCATTTTTGTTTTTATTTCCAGAAGAAGAACAAGTGTCTTCTTCAGAGGTTTTCATGTCGTTTCCTTCAGTAGTTCTTGGTGAAACACCACCACAGGTGGGGGGGAGCAGGTTGGCTCGACTGACTCCAGTGTGAATGCAAACCGGACCAGCAGAAAATGTAAACAAATGTTCTGAATTTTGATCCCCAATCGCACCGAGTCTACCAGACTATCAGTTGTGGATACAACCTAAATTGTCCCTAGGTGAGAAGGAGAGAGTGAATTGTTTGTCTTCTAAAACAGTTAAGTCAGGTCCTCTGGACTTTCAATTTTTTTATTTTTATTTGTAGAAACAGTTCCTCTTTCATCCGAAAGACTTCCTCAGTCTGAGGTGCTGTATTCAGCTCAAGGCCCCGGCAGAGCTCAGCGTAAGGCAGTCCGCTGCTGTATGCCGTACGTACGCAGAGGCACAAGCGTAGCCCCGCAGGGCACGAACGCGCAAAGCTCAAATTTTACGACCGCATACGCGAGGCGCGTTGTCTTACAATAAACTGCTCGGCGCCAGACTGTTTTGTATGAGACACAAATGTATTAAATTCCTCTTCTTCATCCCTGATCTGGACTTTTCTTTTGTTTTTTTGCCAAAAGTCAAGTGATCGCTTCCTCCTCCGACTCCATGACTGAAATGATGAGAAATGAATGAATTTGTCACGAGCGAATTAAACTCGGGTCCTACATGGCTGCTCGAGGTTCTAAACATTTCCCGGTGGGCTGTGGGCTGCAGGACCAGCGGTACCTGTTTTTATTTTTATTTTATAGAACTTTTTATTAAAGGGGACCACATATAGGTCTTTAAAATTTTTATGTTATGTCTGTGTGCTATCTTGACAATATTAATTCATTTTAATACACAAAATAATTCTTAGATAATTAATTATACCCTTTTTAATTCTGCCATTTTTAACTTTCGTTTTGAACGACCGGTTTCTGATACAAGTTCTGAAGTCCACGCCCTTCAACGATCTGTTTACGCCCTCTGTAACAGCCAGTATCTGTAATGTGTTGTTGTTTTAAAATTAGCTCTTTTTTTATTACTCATTTGACTTACTGTTAGTGCTAGCTTAAGATAACTTACCGAAACCCGTCTGAGCGCGCCACAATTTGCTGCTCCTTTTAGCATTAGACCACCCGAATCCGATGCTAATGTTAGCTTGTTCCTCTTCCGGTGTTCGCCAGCTCCGCTCGTTGCACGCGGCGATTTTGGGAGTTATCGCTGTTCCAGTCAAGACACACAAAGTTCACCAAGTGTCTCCCGTAAATTAATCCGTAAGGAGAAGGTCCTCGCTGCTGCGAGGCTGCTGCGAGGCTGTACAGTTGAAGCTCCGCTCCATCCGCCAGAAGAGGGTCCCGTTGCCGCCGGTCCCTACGCCGGGGGTCTGCTCGTTTAATTTTTGCCGGCTGCGCGTTGGGAGCGATCGCAAATACACTAAAAATTGAACTAAAACATAAAAATAACAATTATACTTTATTTATAAAGCCATTTAAAAAAAACACAGCTGCAACAAAGTGCTGTACACATGAAATTAAGAACATATAAACAAAAGATGAGATGAAATCATGAAAAACAACAGTCATGTGTTTAATACAGAAGTGGGTTGAGCCTAACCAGGGGTTGCTAGGTGAGGGGCTGGACTCAGGTTGTGGTGGGTTGTGGCTGCGGTTTGTGACGTCACAAACCGCAGGAAGTGAGAAACGAACCGTTTTTATCACAGACAAATAAATCTACTTAGAGTAAATAAACCACTGGGTGCATTTCTTTGGCCTTAGGACTTTTTTTATGAAGTACATACCCAAAGTTGAGTTAAAAAAAAACATTAAAAAGTGAATTTTGCATGTGTGGTCCCCTTTAACATATAAAGTTTAGAACACCGCAGCGGCTGCAGCCTGACAGCTCGTGCCTTTTTCTTTTTCCCCACCCGACCTGTCAATCAATTGAGTAGGCGTGTCAGAAAATGACCAATCAGCTACCTCAGTTTGTCCCGTAGGTAAACGCTCTGCGCGCAGCTGCTCAAATTACGACAATAATTTGGAGCGAAAACGCGAGCATTTAACGCGAGAACGAACGCAGAGCTGTGCTGGTGAACGCGTGCGCACAGAACACGCGCGTAGAGCGGCGTACAGGTCATACGCAGAGCTCTGCCTGGGCCTTCAGTCTTATAAATAGCACCCTCTCACAGTGGATCAGCCAGTTTGCTGCTGACAGCCAAAACTAGTTGCTCACATGATCAAGGAGGACCATCAGTCTAACGATGGATCATTAGCACCCTGATGGTTGTTTGCTATTCACAGAGGGCTGAGTGATACTAGCAATACGAGCATTGTAAGAGGGAGACAGTTGAACCCAGAGGCCTCCACCTCTGTTTAATGATGGGCAGTTTCTTTTCACAAAGATGGCCTCCTTTACTCCTCTCTCAAACCATCGTTCCTCTCTATCAAGGATGTGAACATCTTCATCCCTGAAAGAGTGACCGCTGGCCTGGAGATGAGTGTAGACCACAGAGTCTTGGCCTGATGATGTTGATCTTCTGTGCGGGGCCATCCTTTTGGCCAGTGGCTGTTTAGTTTAGAGAACTAAACTAGTTTAGTTTAGTTTCATCATGCCCCGGGTGTCGAATTCGACTGTTAGGTCCACCATGGGAGCCAGCACGTCAGGGTTGTCGCCCCATTCGACACGTGTGCTGTCATGTAGAGCCATGTTCTCGAGCTCCGGCATGGGAGTGAGGGGCTCCGTGGTGTCCAGAACCAGAACTAAACTAGTTTAGTATAGAGAACTAAACTAGTTTAGTTTAGTTTAGAGGACTGCTCACAGCCCTCCTGACACTGAACAGCATACACAATATTACTCTGTTTGTGCCGGGGGACTGGATCTTTGGGATGAACCAGTCTTTGCCGTAATGTATTTTGGGGTTTAAAAGCCACTGGGACGTTGTGTTTAGAAAATAAACGTCTCAATGTCTCTGAAACTCCCGCAACATACGGAATGACCACTGGTCTGGGTCTGGGTTCCTTCTTTTCACCTGATGGCTGGCTGGAGTCCTGTTTGGGTTTCTTCTCTGCTTTCAGGAAGGCCCAGTTAGGATATCCACATTTCTCTAGAGCCTGTCTTGTGTGTGATTTCTCCTTCTGCCTGACTCCTGAGTTTTTTGAACGTCCAGAGGACCTGACTTAACTTTTTTAGATTTTTCTACCTGGATTATTGAGCATGCATCTGGTTGTTTGTCTTGTTTGTCTCTTTGTGTCCCTGTGATGGACAGGAGCCATAACCAGGGTGTACCCCGCCTCTCGCACAGTGACGCCCACAACCCGAAAAGCAAAATGCAAGTATCGCTACTTTTTCTTTTCTTTTGTTTACTGTTTAATGTATTTGTATCATTGCTGTTCATCATTCTTTAGTTTGTAGCAGGTCTCTACAGGTTGCTTCGCTCGACGGCGCTAACTACGCCACAAGAAAAAAGCTACCTCGCTAACTCCTAGCGAGCTAGCCAGCGAAAGCGACACGACGGAGGAGACTTTTCAAGAAAAAAGAAAGAAGATTCTGGAAGGACTCGCTCGCCTCGTCTCGGACATGCCTCCGGAGAAAGGAAAACGAAAGGCGAGACTTCCAAGGAAAACCAGCGGGACGGCGAGCCCAACCTTGCGTGTCTGTCCCAGCGGATGTGGTTTTTCCCTCGCAGCAACGGACACCCACGAGGCCTGTCCAATCTGCTTGGGGATGCTGCATGCTAAAACAGCACTGGATACGCCCGACTTTTGCCCACACTGCAGCCTCATGATGGATGTGGTGCTACAGCATCGGGTTGACCTCGTCGCCAAGGCCATGGGTTCTTCAGCGACTCCAGCGGACGCGGACACCACGGAGCCCCTCACTCCCACGCCGGAGCTCGAGAACATGGCTCTACATGACAGCACACGTGTCGAATGGGGCGACAGCCCTGACGTACTGGCTCCCATGGTGGACCTAACAGTCGAATTCGACACCCGGGGCATGATGAACGAGGACGAGATCTCAATTTCAGCCTCAGGCGAATTTTCAACGGAGGAGGCAGACGTGGAACTGGAGGATCAGGGTGAAGACCTCTCCCAGACCCCAGTACCTGTGCTCCCAGAAACTGACTTTTCCATCCCTGCTCTGTTCAACTTGTGCCACAGAGCAACGGACGCGCTGCACATCCCATGGCCTGAACCCCGCCTCGCCAACAGGTCACGAGGCTGGCAGGAAACTATTTCTACTCGAAGAAGCAGGCCTCCACGAGGTAAAAGATGCCTGTGTTCCCAGATTTTCTGACAGAACTAACGCGCACCTGGACTCAGCCACGAGCCCCCATGCTTCTCCCCCTCTCACAGTTCCTCGAAGTGGATGGGATGGAGAAAGTGGGAATAGCTAACGTGCCTCGGACCGAGGACACTCTAGCGTCTCACCTGGCTCCTAATTCATCAGGAACAAAACCAACTCTTCCCAGCAAGGCTTGCCGGGCCTCGGCGTCTCTTTTTAAGAAATGTTACAGGGCTCAGGGACTCGCGGCACGCGCCATGAACGCGTCCGCGTTAATGCAGGCTTACCTAGCCGAGAAACTGCAACAGCTCCAAACGACAACGGACAAGCAGGCGGCTGCCGAATTGCTGGATGAAGCCCGCAGAGCAACAGACTTTGTGCTCCGCATGATGGGGACAGCTGCTGTTGCACAAGGCAGGGGAATGGCGGAAGTGGTCATCGCGATCCGCCACCTCTGGATGACGCTGACGGATCTCCCGGAGGGACAGAAGGTGCCTTTTCTCCACCACTCGATAGAGCCGGCGGGGTTATTTGGTAAAGCTTTGGAGCAAATTCAGACCAAGCTGGACCAAAGACGCAGACAGGCGGAAGCTCTCCGGGTGGGCATTCCCCGGAGAAGTTACCCTCCCCCAAGGGAGTCTGCTGGTAGCAGACCTGTGCAGCCTCTGCACCACTCAGCAACCCGTGCCCCACGGCAGAAGAGGCCATCATACGAGGAGGAGCCCAGGCAAAGACCCCCCTCAGGGCCCACCTCGTACCGAGCACGCATGGAGTAAAAACAGGTTTGTCCCCCGCCAGGCGACCAAACACAAGGACTCCTCGGTGAATCGTGACAACAGAAAGAACCGTGCCTGATGAACCAGGTCCACGTGTCCACATTACAGGGTCACCCGCCCACGTGGTAACGGGAATGATCCCTTCATGTCCAGACTTTGCTTGTAACACAGTACAATCAGCTGGTATATTTACAGCATGCACAAATCATGCTTTCTCTGCTGTGAGTGACATAAAATCATGTACGTCATTGCACATAAGCACGAATAAAGTTCATGAAACAGCTCCTCTCTGTTTTATTGGAAAAAAACACACAAACAACAACAGCACAGAACAGGTCTCCGACCTGCAAGCCGTCATAAAGAGAGAGGGCCTCTTTCCCCCTCTCTCTCACGGCTCACGGGGTATTAGCATAATTGATAAGCCCCAGCAGAGCGCCTCTGCAATGAGCAGACGCAGAGGCGTCTGCGAACCTCCCCCCACACCTCTCAGGAAGACAGGTGGGGAGGGTCACGTGCTCAAACCCTAGTTCCATTGTGAACAACGGGAGAGCCAATACACTAACCACACGATCACGTGACATGTCAGCTCCTCAGAGAGGCAAGCTGACAAAGTCTGATAGCAGGGGGGGGCTTCATCAGACGCCCTCAGGCAGCTACAATTTTCACACCTCCACAACAATGACTGTTTTCAGCCGGTTGTAGGTAAAAACAAACCAGAGCCGAATCAGATTTCTCTTTCTGTTTTCCAAGAGGAACTGAGCTCCTTATCATCAAATAATCTCAAGTCTGCCAAACCAGAAGGTACACCTCCACGCTCGCACAGCGCATCTGCTCCTTTGTTATTAACGAGGGACACGAAATGCCCGAGTAGTACTCAGACTGCACGTCTCTCCCCGTTCTGTGCTGATCCAAAACTACTTTAAAAATAATCCCCCCAAGGGGTGATACACGGACCTCGGACAGTTTGTCTGTTGCCAACGCTCCATTAAAGCATAGGACCAGTAAACTGGACCATTCCAGGGATCGGATTGGAGTTAGGAGATCTGCTCATTTACATAACTCGCAGCCTCACGTCAGAACTCCAGATTTGGAGGAGGAAAATATACTTTCCGCTCCAAACCTGTCTAATAAAGTTGACAGGCTACATCGGCCCTCAATTAACCCTGAGCAAGGTAACTTGGGGGCACATCAACAAGAAGGCCTTCCCAATCTGGTTGACCCCCAGGGGTTAGCAGCTTCTGTGTCACCTGAAGGTGCAATACAACCACTTAGGCCAGGAAAAAACCAAAAGCCTCAGCTTGTTGGCTGAAAAGAACAGGTTGATGGCATCAAGCTTGCCAGAAAAGTGGTATTGACCATACAGAATGCCTATGCTGGTTCAACACAATCTTTATACGCACAAAAGTGGCGCATCTTTGAAGCCTGGTGCTCAGAAAGAAATATTATTTCTTATGCATGCGACTTGGCTCAACTCCTGACCTTCCTTCAGGATTTACTGGAAAAAGGTCGTTCTTATTCAACGATTAAAGTTTTCCTATCAGCGATCTCAGCCTGCCATGAAGGCTGGGGACACAAGACACCCGGAGCACATCCAATCATAATAAGGTTTATGAGGGGTGTCCTTCGGACCAAACCACCCAGCAGGACCCTGACCCCTGGTTGGGATCTTGGCCTGGTCCTGGGGGCTCTCTGTGACCCTCCATTCGAGCCACTGAGCGAGGTTAAGATAGATTTACTATCTTACAAAACTGCTCTACTCCTGGCACTTTGCTCAGCGAAACGCGTGGGTGACCTCCATGCATTATCTGTACATCCAATGTGTACCAGATTCGCCCCTGACGGGTCAAAAGTCACCTTAAGGCCTAATCCCGCATACACCCCCAAGGTCTTGACCTTGAACCACAGGAGTCTAGACTTTGATCTCTCCTCCTTTCCACCGGCCCCTGTTCTCACTCAGGAACAGGAAAGGCTACAGGCTCTCTGCCCAGTGAGGGCTTTACGCACCTACATGCAGAGAACAGCTGAATGGAGGAAAACAAACCAACTGTTTGTCTGCTTTGCAGCACCTGCTACAAGGAGAGCCCTATCAAAACAACGCCTCTCACATTGGGTGACTGAGGCCATTAAGAGGGCATACAGTAGCAAAGGTCAACAGGTACCCTCTGGAGTGCATGCTCACTCCACTAGGGGCTTGGCCACTTCCTGGTCATTATTTAAGGGTGTGCCAGTCGCAGACATCTGTGCTGCTGCGAATTGGAGCTCATTAAATACTTTTGCAAAGCATTACAGTTTGGATGTTACTGCAGGTGACGTCACTCAGGCTGTCCTTTCTAACACACAGTAGAAAGTGGCCTTGAGGTGCCTGTTGGTCACAGGCAGACGTTCACTCTAGCATGCATTTTACTGAGCATTTCAAGGGCGTGAATGGATTACGTTCCCATAGCAAGTATGTTGCACCGAGAGACCAACTGAAAGGGAACTGAAAGTTATGCACCATAACTCATGTTCCCTGAAGGAAGGGAACGAGGTGCAACATAGCTGGCCCTTTTCAATGCTGAAAGCTCGGTGAAGTGCAAACTTTGGAGAAAGATGGAGGGGCGTAAGCCGCTTAAGTAACCAGAGGGCGGGGCCTCTGGCGCGGCGATGACGCCCCTAGCCGTAAAGGTGTGAGTATATTCCTTCAGGTAATCGCGCGGTGGCGCAAATCCCATAGCAAGTATGTTGCACCTCGTTCCCTTCCTTCAGGGAACATGAGTTATGGTGCATAACTTTCAGTTTTTGACTGTGGGAGGAAATGGGAGTGCTAAAAAAAAAAAACTCAAACATGAGAACATGCAAACTGCACACCGAAAAAACCCCGGGTACAAACGTGGGCTTGAACTGGGACCTTGTTGCTGTGAAGGAACAGTGCTAACCGCTGAGCTGTTGTGTGGCCAAAACAGAGAAACAAAAACCGATAGAAATACTAATACTTGTCATTTTATATGGCCAATAATCAAATATCACTTCTAGACAAAAGCAACCAATTACATTAATATGCATGATACCAAATATTAACATAGTTTATTAATGGTAAATGGTAAATGGAGCTTACTTATATAGCGCCTTCCAGCCCCCTATGAGGGGCCCCAAAGCGCTTTACAGCACCAGCCATCCGCACATTCATACACCGGTAGCAGTAGTCTGCCATGCAAGGCGCCAGCCAGTCCTACCGGGAGCAACTTGGGGTTAAGTGTCTTGCCCAGGGACACAACGACACATGGTGTGGGAACTCGGGATTCGAACCTCCAACCTTCCGATCGGGGGACGACTGCCATTACCATTACGCCACGGCCGCCCCTATTAGAGTTTAGAATTACAGTAATTTTTGTTTTAAATGAACATAAGAAAGTACAATTAGCTATACTCACAATGAACAAAATCCAAACAATGAAACTTCATTTACTTATCAAAGTTCATGCTCAATCATCCAGGTACACAATCCAGTAATGGTCAGTCAGGTCAGTAACACTTTAGTACTGTACACAAAATTTGATTAACTACTAGGGAATGCCTCAGGAACAAATCAGGAGCTAATGGGTAATTAACCAGTAATTACTGGTAAACACACAGCCAAGTCTTATTAAGGGCCTACTAGTTTGCTACCACAGGAACAAACCAGTAGGTAGTGACTAAGTAATGATTGGTTCCTCAGTAAGTCCTTGGTATGATGCTTCACTACTTCAGTGAACAAAATAATATCCAGGCAATGATTTGGTAATCAGTAAGTGATAGTCAGACATAGTTAAGATGACACCAGTACAAGATTATGAAACTGATCATGTCTTTCATCAATATGTTTACAAAAGAGAAAATCCAATAAAATTGGTAATGACTGGGAAACAAGTTTTTGACAATTACCAGCTGTGACCTCACTGGTGCAGGGTTTATTCAGAACCCACATGGAGAATTTCTCCTCTGTTTCTGTGGTAACAAACCAGTAGTCCCCTAATAAGGCTTGGCTGTGAATTCCCCAGTAAGTACTGGCTAATTACCCATGAGCTCCTGATTTGTTCCTGAGGCGTTCCCTAGTAGTCAATCAAATTTTGTGTACCTTATTTTAAATTGTTAACGTCAGGTCATCTGTACAGTTTTTTTTATTTATTTTTTATTGTTGGAAGACGTTTCTCCTTCTATCCAGAGGGTTTCATCAGTCTGGGGAGTCACAAGTAAACAGTTTTCTGTAAAGCAATTTTTTTCAAGTAAACCGTGAACTGCTTAGTGAGGAAAACAGTTACAGTAATTTACTTATGAAGTTGTTGAGTCGGGTGTTTGTTGATGGAGCTCTTTGTCTTCAGAGGAGACGTCTGATAGGGTTGACTCTTCAGGTGAGACAGGTTCAACCACAAACTGAGCTCCTTCTGCTCTACACACAAAACAGAAACTTCAACACAACTTGAGCCTGAACCTCTTGCTTTAGATCCACTGACCCCACAAAGACCATCAGAAAACTGATCCTCATCCCTGTGTCTACATGCACGGCCCCCACATTGTCATTCTAATTGTCCATTTTCAGACGTTTCAGTCCATTTTTGACATCAAAACAAGTTTATAAATTTCGTGCAATTGTGCAGTTATAGTTTTATTATTTGTAGGTTTGTGTATTTTCTATCTCTGGCTTTGCAATGCATCTTCTAAACACAGACGAATAGAATAGAATAGAATAGAATAGAATAGAATAGAATAGAATAGAATAGAATATACCTTGTTGTCATTGCACCTAAATCCGACAACATTTGGGTTTGCTTCTCAGAGCAAAAAACTGTATAAAACAATAAAAATGCATCTAAATATAAAATGGTAATAGTCTGAGATTGTAAACACTCCAAATGTGCAACACCAGCAAATTGATATTACCGGTACACTAGTTGTCCTGATTGCACTTATTCAGTTCTCATTTCAGCTTTTATTTTTTCTTCTTCCATTTTATAGATTACAGGAACCACAGGTAGTCAGAACCCTCAAAGTGACTAACACAAACACTGTTTGTATTTATGCTTTATTTGTTTATTGTTAGAATACTTATGATAAAAATAACTGCACTGCCACGGTATTTCAGTTATGCCTACAGACCAAATTAAGAGTTTTAATTATTTATTTTGGAATCCAGAACAAGTCTTATTCACGGTTGTTGATTTTTTTTTTATTTTTTTATTTTTTTACATTAGTCCAATGCTTTTCTTGGCTGCTCAGAACCATACTGTGCATGCAAGTGTGTTTTTTAATGAGATCTCACAAACTGATTTGCTTCATTTCCCAGCACAAAGCACTTTGTCAGAAAAACAGCTGTATAGAAATCCAAGTATTTCTTAAGAATGAGTGGCTCCAGTGTGGTCAGCAATTAAACACTGACTTTGTGAAATACAACTGGAAACAATCAGATATTTCCAAAGGTTTAATCAGCTGGTAAAACCTTCCTTGTGCTTGGCAACAGATGAGATGGACTGATTGGCCATCAGAATAATTTAACGTGATGGTTTTGTGTTGCGTCATACTGCAAATATTCTCAACAGAAACACTATTAAAATGCTTCTTTGATCAAGCCTTTTCTTCAAAAACAAAATCATGAAAAGTATTCATTAAGTAGCCCGTAGTTATAAAGACATCATGCTCCCACACAGAAATTTCAAATGTTATGACACTTCACATCAGGTGACAATCCCACTGCCATGGAAAAACTCAGAGCATGGATGTTTGTTTGCACGGTCTTTAATGTTTTTTTAGTGGAAGATGTGGGCTCCACATAGCATGTGATGCAGTGCGTTAGGAAGAGGGATTTAAATTTGTACTAACTTTAGCTAAGAGGTCATGGTGCAAGCATGTCAGAGCCCTGGTGAAGCGTGGACAAGTTTGGTGGTAGTGTTGGCAGCATGGGAAGGTGCATACTGTGTAGTCAAGAATTTTATCAGGACTGGCCTTATTAGAGTTATATAGAGGCTATAAGTGTTGGACTGCCTGAAAATTAAAAGATGAATTCCAAATTTAATACAATTCAGCCACATTTTGTCTAAGTTCTGTTGAGCATAATGAGGTCATTCTTCATTGTGAAGTGGACGTTAAGTGTGTCTCACTAAATATCAGCAGTTGAAGAAACACAACTGTGAGAAAACATGCTTAATTAGAGGAAGCTGGGACTGAGTGGTGGTCCTCCAGTGGAAGAGTGGGGGGTTCAATTCCACCAGCAGTCACATGTTGAAGTGTCTACAGATAAAGATTCACACAACACTTGCTCTTGTCAAGGGCGGACGTCTCCTCTTGGTCTCCGCTTTGCTTTTGCTTTGTCTTGTCTGTGAAACTGTCTGAGAGCCTCTCTTCTACAAAATCTTCTGAATCATAACTATTGGACTTCAATTTGGTCAGTTGGTCCCTCAACACAACTGATAACATTTATTCAAAGAGAAGACAGGCTGTAGACGAGCCGATTTGCCCTGTTCACATGCACACAGCTGGATATCTCATCGACGTGATGATGTGTCTATCTCTGCTGTCAACTGTGGATCTTAAGGACGTGTTTTTAATTGAATTTATGATAACTGGTTCCTGCTTTTTGGATTTGGCTGGTTCCAGGTCTATCAACACACAAGGAAGAAGTCGGCAGCAAATCTGGACCTGGTCAGGCTGCCTGCCTTACATGATGGTTTGGTTCATGTCTTGAGAACCCAGACTTTTGGCTGAATGGATTAGATCTCGGGGATTTTTTCTCAGGCATGTTCCATCGGTATGGTCATTTTAATTTGAAGTTTTTGGAAGCGAGTGGCCTGACACAGACTGAAGGTAGATGTCATTAAAGTTCTGCCTGTCCCCAAAACAATCATGTTTATCTGAAATTTGGCTCACTGACTGGCCTTGACAGGCCGTCTTATCGCAACACGCCTGCAGAAGTTTTGTAAACCTGACACTCTCACCACTACTGTCACAAAAAGGTTTTTGGATTCTGAATAAGCCAGAGACAGGAGTGCAAAATTAAAAACGTTTTTTATTAATTTACTGCTGGTAGCTGGAGAGAAGGGTCAGGGTCCAGGTGGGAGTCCAATCTTAAAAGACAGAGAGGTTAATGACTGTGGCGAGGACGAGGGGATACTGTGATGTAGTAAAATTCACTAACCTTCTCAGTCTGTATGTGGCACGTGAAATTCAGAGACGTGATCCAATGGTCGTAGCGGGGGTCAAACACGGGGAAGCAGAGAAGCAAGAACAGGGCAGAGTCGTGATCCAAAGGCGTAGTCCAGGGAGAGTAAGAGTTGTATACCATGGTCAGAGAGGCAGACAATATCCAAAGAGGGGAAGGCAAGGCAAACCATCCGTAGTGCAGGCGTGAAGTCAAAACTAGGCAAGGTAATCCAGTCTGTGGCACGAAACAGGAAACTATGATGGCTTGAAAATCAGGGACCATGAGAGGTGTAATAATTCAGCCCTGGTGGAGAGGGAGAGTGGAACTTCTAAAGGGTGCAGAGCAGGTGAACTAGATGGGCAG
>JBBPBX010010709.1:22672-47819 GCA_038048925.1 Garcialebias charrua
AGACACTTAACTGTCTGTGTATCTGGAAAAGTTCAAACTGTTCTATGCCGGTTCAAAAACATTTTTGTCTTTCTTTTAACAATCAAAGTTCCTGCTTTATCTACATTTGTTTACAAAAGAAATGGCCTTGGTGTCATTTTTCTGTACTTTATTGTTCGTCTGAGAAATGTGCTTTGAATGTAGCTGTTAAATACAGTAAATTGAACTGAATGCCTTCTCTTGACAACACAATAAATCACCAGTTGGTTAAAATGTAATTAATACTCTGAGTAGTTTTCGAGGAGTACTTTGTACTTTTACTTAAGTATTTTTTACAACACCAGTACTTTTACTTGTAATTGAGTACAATTTAAGCAGTGCAACAGTACTTGTACTTGAGTATGAATTTCCAGTACCCTTTCCACCTCTGCTTAGGGCTCATCTTGTGCTTGTTAAGTCCTGTCCTTGTGTAAAATAACAATTAAAATCAATAAAATCCTCTGTGGAGGGGCTCCAGCGCCACCACCTGGTCAGAAGGTGGAGCATCTTGTAACTGCATCTTATTTCCTCCTCACAACAAACAGACAGATCAGCTCATTATGTGATTTTAATCAGGTTGTACATTTTTTTGCTTTGTTGATGTGAACAGTTCTTACTCCATATTTGCTCCATATTGTGCGTCCCCCCCGCAGGACAGCATAGTCGAGTTTAACCGTTTCGACGCTGGCTGCTTGTTGCCCGCCAACACCGACGACTACTGGACGTACCACGGCTCTCTGACCACGCCCCCTCTGACAGAGTCCGTCACCTGGATCGTCATGAAGCAGCCCATCGAAGTCAGCCACGACCAGGTGTGTGGAGCGTTCCACCAAACTTTTCTTCTTGTTTTAGCTTAAAGAACAAAATAAAATCATTTCACCAAGAGCAGGGAAGATGGAGGCGTTTAATAATTCAAATATTGCGTCATGTTCACGGGCCTGTAGTAGTAGTTTTTAAAATATAATTGAAACCATCTTTTATGAACTACTTGGAAACTACGAGGCCACAGACTAAATCCTGCTCATCTTCAGCTGGGTCTTCTTCTGTGGGTTGTGGGGTCTAGTGATAATGACAAGGACCTGATCTGAGGACTTCCCAGAGTTCGAACAAACCTAAACACTTTGATCACTGATTCAACATTAATATTTGAACAAGCTTTATATTTTACGGTACTACTTGGACTAAACAGGGGTCTGCAAGCTGCGGCTCTGGGGGCCACATGTGGCTCTTTGATCCCTCTGCAGCGGCTCTTTGACCAAAACTAAAATAAAACTGAATTTTATTTAAATTATTATCAACATTGAAAATGACTAGTTTCAGCAGGTTTCCTGTCATTTTCAAATATATGTGAAGGATAGTACAAATACAAGGTGTTAAACATGTGGATTACATCATGCTAGTAGTTTGTTAGCCACTTTCAGTCTCAAAACCACCAGAATGTTTTGGAATATCTTTAAGACAAGCTGCTGGGAAGGAATATGATTAATAACTTTGATAACACCAAGAATAAAACACAAAAATCAAAGTAAAAGTAAACGAAGGTATTTATTTTTCTTAAAAAATATACAGTAGTTTGATATCCAACAAACTGGCCTAATTTTAAACTCTTTATTAGTAGGAAACTTAAATTCTTCAACAATTACGTAAGAGAACTTACCGGTACATCGGCCTGCAGAGTTCAGTGTTTTAATTTTTACAAAATTGATAAATATTATATTTTTTTCTTTCGTTACATGAATCTGGTCTTTTATTTTGTAATAAAATGTAAAAATATCAATAAATGTTAATAATAGACATTTTTCATTTTATATCGCCCCCACCAGTCGGAAAAGCCATCTCCAACAAACAGGGTTATTCAACTGGCGGCCCGGGGGCCGAATCAGACCCACGTGTGAGCTCAGTTCGGCACACCAATGGGTTCATTTTTAAATAAAACTAAATTTTAAACCATAAAAATTTACTTGATGACAATAACTGCTGGATGTCTGGCCCCTGAGCTCATGGCTTTCAGTAACTGTGGCCCCCTTGAGTAATTTAGTTGAATAGTCCTGTTGTAGTGGTCCATGGGCCACCAGTTGACAGTTGGAGTAGGTTTTGTGGCTCCGGACATCATAATTGATCAGCAAAGTGGCAAAAGTAGCTCTTTTTATCGCAAAGGTTGCAGACACCTGGACTAAACAAATGGACTTTGTCTGCAAACCGCTTCAGGAGGAACCACTGGAATAAAATGACCACACCTGGTTGGTGCTCATTAAGTTGCCTTGAGCTTCGTTCAGTCAGATTTCTTCAGGAGACCTTAAAGTAAAGACCTTAATGTTCTTCACTTTAGAGCCAGGGAGTTTCAATCTTTACATCACAGCTCTGATTGTTCATTAGCTCTTTGAACAACTATAAACGGGTGACATTTCTAGTGAGTCTCACTAGAGCACATATGTCAAAGTCAAGTACGGTAATTAATTATTAATGGCCCCCTGGATGATATTTAATTACTATTCGAAACGGCCCGCAGGCCACAGCCGCCCGCTGGTGTTTTGCACGCACCAACACTACATTCCCCACAATGCATCGGTAGTAGGGGTGGGACCGATCCGGAGTCGTGTCTCATGAACCCAGAGTAATAAGACCCGCCTCACGTCACATTAGGAAATCCATTTCATAGTTTGCAGCCAGCTACAATGTGCGGACTGAGCGAGTAGCACTTTAGCTAACAACTAGCCAACTTTTCATCGTAACATGTCCGCTGTGTGGAAGTATTGTACACTAAACACCACAAGACAGCAACGTGCAATGTCTGCAGAACCATAGCGCCACATTAAACTGCGGTCAAGTTAGTTTTACGTTGGACATTCGAGCTCCAGGGCTTCAGCGGAACGCCACTCTCGTTGAACCGAAACGGGGAGCCCGACCGTGACCTGCTGCGTCCAGTCCGACCCGCTGTCTGACCGTCTCGTAGGAGGGACAGGTGGAGAGCGGCTGACCGAAAACAGAGCACTCGCCCCGGATTGAACAAGTAAAACACAACGCTGAAGCCACAGAGCTCAAATGTTCACGAGAAGTTGCTAAACTTCATCATAATTAATGACCAACAGCTATCCGCTGTAGAAAATGAAGGATTTCACAGCTTGATACTTGCAGCCAACAATAAACAATCATAAAAAAATATATTCATTAAAAATCACAAGAAAACTGTATTAAAAAATAAAACGAAACATGAAACGGCTACATTATTAAACAATGTAAAATACTAAAAGCAGGAACATGTCTGTGTTGGTTTGTGCCAAAAACTTAGCAGATGTAAAGCTATTTAATATTTTATTTAATTCATTCATTCATTTAAAAGAGACAAAATAAAACAAATTCATCAAAAAGAAAACACTGAATGAAAAGTGCAGAAAGAATAAAAAACATTCTTATATCACCCCCTTATAATAAACATTGAACCAGTCCGGCCCTTGGCTTGTAGCAAATTAGTTTTTTTTGCCCTCTGTGTATTTGACTTTGACACCCCTGCCAGTGCAATCGTTCTCAACTGTCACCTGAGGGGGGAAAAAAAGAGATGGGGGAGGGAAAATGACAAGTTTGTCATGATTCAACATACTGTAATCCAAACATCAGCTAGTAAACACGTCCGGAGGTGTTTTGAATTTAAATAAGATCACGTGTCACAGGAGGGGAAAAAAAAAACTGATTTTTGACTCTTCCAAAGTAAGACGCTGCTGTAGAGAGCAGTTTTTTATGTTTATGTTTATGTTTATTAAATTTGTTCATTTTTTTTTACCAAAGAAACAATACAAGACAATCTCATAAATGATAATGTACATAATGTAAAAAAATGAAAGGTAGCAGAAAGAAGAATAAATCTTATTGTATCTGCCCCTTACTTCCAACAATTAGATTAAACAATAATAATCAACCATGTATTCAACCAACTTTTTTCAACAATCAGATTATACAATAATAATCTTCAACCAATAGTACAAAATGACTAACTCTTTCTAATTTTCTAACTAATACAATACACATTACGCTATTTCATATATTTTTTTAACACATTTGTTTTGATCATTTTCTTAAATGTAAACATTGACTTGGCATTTTTAACTACATTCTCCAAGCCATTCCATAATCTAATTCCCTGGATTGAGGTAGAACGTCCCTTCAAACTAGTTCTGAATTGTGGTTTTACAAACATCTCTGTCCCCTTAAGATTATAACAACTTTGTCTTTTAACAAAATGCATTTGGATATTTAAAGGTAATGTATTATTTTGAGCCCTATACATAACTGATAAAATATTATAGTCTACCAAATCATGGAACTTCAATAACTTCAGTTGATAAAATAATGTACTTGATGGATGACGGTAATGTTTTCTAGTGATAATTCTTACAGCTCTTTTCTGTAATACAAAAATAGGCTTTGTGATTGTTTTACACGCATTCCCCCAAACATCAATACAATAGATTAAGTGTGGAACAATGATTGTGTTATACAACAAATACAGAGCTTTATCATTCAATAGGTCTCTGACTTTGTACAGTACTGCAATCGATTTAGCTATTTTTATTCTTACAGAATTTATGTGTTGTTTCCATGTTAGTTTGTCATCAATGACAAATTTTTCAACATTACCAGAAATCCCAACAGCTTTTTTCTTGATGATTTCGTGAAAGTAAGGCTTTTGCAGTTTGTCATCATTCCTGCACTGGTGGTGCAAATAGACACGCCGTGGATCGACTCTACAACAAATAAAGAAACACATTTTAATATCCAAATCAGTCACAAAACCAGGGTAACACTTTACAATAAGGTACACAAAATTTGACCAACTCTAAGGGAACGCCTCAGGAACGAACCAGGAACCAACCAGGAGATAATTGGTAGTTAACCAGTACAGTACTTACTGGGGAACACACAGCCAAGCCTCATTAGGGGACTACTGGTTAGTTACCTGGGAAACTAAAGAGGAACAAACCAGCTAATGGGTAATAAAATCAGTTATCACTAGGAAACAGGCTTTTGACCATTACAAGCTGTGACCTCACTGGTGCAGGGTTTATTTAGAACATGGAGAATTTCTCCTCTGCTTCTGTGGTAACAAACCAGTAGTCCCCTAATAAGGCTTGGCTGTGTGTTCCCCAGTAATTACTGGTTAACTACCCATTAACTCCTGATTTGTTCCTGAGGTGTTCCTTAGTAGTTAAGCAAATTTTGTGTACCTTATTGTAAAGTGTTACCAAAATCAGAAAGCAGCTCACGCTAACAAAACAGCAACTCTTCACCAACCAGTCAGCCATTCAGAACTGTTACTGTCATTTTCTGAGCTGACAGCAGTTTTTGTGTCATAAAAGGAAGATAAATAATTAAACTAGAGTCTCAATTAAGGGTGGAAGGGATTTCCCCTCTCCAGCCTGGGGACTGAGGAACTCTTGGTGCAGTATTTTACTTAGAAATAAGCTTCTGCACTTCTATCTGTATGTGAATCCAATCAGGAACATGAGTCGTGAGATAAGGTACCTGTACTTAAAATGCAAAAGCTAAAGTTTTGATCCTAAAAAAAAGTTTAAAAAAAAACAGACTTCCTTCACTGCTTCATTTACATGTGTCGTCAAAACTTCTGCAGGATCTTGATTTCTGTTCGCCTCACTAGGCCTAAAAAGTTGCTTAGATATGGATTCATTAGAAACATCTTCAGCATGAAGAGGATTCAACAACCTGATTAAAAAACATACAGTAAACAAGTATCTCATTCTTGTTCCTTTGAGTGCACACTTAAAAAAGAAGGGATGTTGCTAAATATTCATCCATCTAGTCATTTTTTAGCCACTTTTTTGTGCAGAGTCATTTCCAGCACGGACAAAGTCAACCATTCATACTTTCACTAGTAACAATTAACCTAACATGCATGTTTTTATTCTGTAGGAGGAAACCAGAGTACCCGGAAGTAGACAACATGCAAAGTCCACACAAAAAGGTTGCAGATGGGTTTAAATCAGCTGGAAGCAGCTCAAGCCACCTGCTCCACTGTGCTTTTTTAATTAAATATTAAGAATTCTCCTAAAAAGATCTCACTGATCAGCCATAATATTGACAAAAAAATGAAGAGGAAAAACACAAGCTAGGCAGAAAGATGAGCATTCTCTCTCTACAGGACAGTGTCTTTAATTCATTGGTTTATTTCTCTAACCAAGGTTCAAATTATATATATTTAAATTATTTTTCGGTGACAGCCATGCTAATTTTCGTCTCTCATTATATTGTCTTGTCATGCCTGTATCTTGCTGCAGAGAGAAACAGCAGGCGGGTTGTGGGAATTAACGTGAATGCTAGAAAAAAACTCTAGCACCTAAAGTGAATTAGCCTAATTGCAAGAAAAACTGCAGCGTAAAATACATTTGTATAAACAGTGCATAGGGTAAAATGATAAATGATTTACTTTAAATGCTAGAAAAGCGGCACCATCTAAAATAAATTACAATAAATATGGAAAAACCTGTGCAGTCTAAATGAATTATCAGCTTTTTGTTACGACACAAGGGTTCGAGCCAGTGTGGATACAAGCTCAGTTCTTTCTCTTTAATCTTTACACAGGTAATGAATTTACAACAACAGTCGTCCAAACTGAGATTACAGGTCAACTGTGGGTGATGATGAAAGACGCAAACAAAACATGACAGCTGGAATTATAACTTCAAGCTTTTCAGAATATCTTCCAAGCCCATCAACTATCCTCCAACACACGCACAACCTTCCAGTTTGAAGTATTTTTTCCAGTCCGATCAGCTTTCTGTTAGCCTTTTGTTACTTTAAGCTGAACATTCATTTGTTTTTGTAGCGTCTTTGTACTTTAAGCTTTTAGTTAGCCTTTTATAACTATTAGCTAAACTTTTGTAATTTTAGCTCTTGATGACATGTATTTCTTTTTTGCTATTTTTGAGCTTTTTGCTACTTTGGCTTTTGACTATCATACTGATAATTTTGGTTAACCGTTTTATGCTTTTAGATAGTGTTTTGCCATATTTAGCTTTTTTACTTTTACCCTAGGGTAGCCAGACCTTTGCTATTTTAGCTATTATTTTTCTATTTTTGCTTTCGGCTATCATGTTACTAACTTTAGCTAGTCATTTTATGCTTTAATTTTATTTTTTATTTACCTTTATTTAAGCAGGCAAATCCCATTGAGATCACAGATCTCTTTTGCAAGGGAGGCCTGGGCCTGAAGGCAGCTGAACATGCATGTTTTTGGTCTGTGGGAGGAAACCGGGGTACCCAGAGAAAACCCATGCAAGCACGAGAAGAACATGCAAACTACACACAGAAAGACCAAAGGTACAACCGGGGATTGAACTCAGGACCTTCTCGCAGTGAGGCAACAATGCTAACCACTGCGCCGTCATGCTGCTAGTGTTTTGCAACTTTTAGCTAGATCTTTGCTGCTTTGGCTTCTAGCTACAATTTGGTTACTTTTGACTATACCTTTAGCTACTTTTGGCTAGTGTAGCTTTTTTAGGTTCTAGTGTTTTGGCCTTTTGCTACATCTATAGCTTCTACGGTAACTCTTTTAGCAATTTTTTAGGTTTTTGCTGCCGTTTTGCTCCTTTTAGCTAGTGTTCTGCTACATTTTGCTAGCATTGTGATACCTTTGGTTAGCGTTGTGCTATTATAATTTTAACAACTCTGTTTCAGCTCCTTCAGCAATTTTCTGCAAAGTCTTCACAGAAAAGTTAAATTTCTCTAGTTTCAGCCTCATTTGTCCATTTGTTTTATGAACAGTTTTTATTGTTACTTGCTCAGGACAACGGATGACATTTAGCACATTTATCCAACTGAAACATTGATTAATGTGCATTGTACGTAAATAAATGAAATTAAATTGTTTTCAATTGTAGCTTTGCTTTGTGCATTTATTTATTTTTTTTTAAATCTCACCAAAAAGTTGTAGTAGAGTTTGTATCTTCAGCTGCAGTGCACACTTCTGCTTCTTCTCACACTTCAGGACTGTGGAGATGTTCACGTTGTGGAACACAGAGGAGCTGTTGAGACCTTCGGTGGGGCTCTGGCATGCAGGAGGAAACCAATCTGTCCGAGACGAGACAAGACAAGGAAAAGACACTTTAGAGAGAGATGAAAGAAGAAAAATACTAATTAATGTCTCAGTGTAAAATCTTGGCAGTCAAACTCACAATAAAGTGTCTCAGATGTTTTTAAAATTAGAAAATGGCTGCACTTTGGAAAATATAAGCTTGAATAAAAAATAAAAATACTTTTGTTTCCATAGCATCAGATTAAAACAATTGTTTGTAGCTTCAAGCGCTGTATGGAAATGATGTGTCTTGTCATGGACGTTGTTTGGCAAGGTTTGCACAAAGGTGGTTACACCCTAAAAGGTTTCTAATACTTTCCACATGTGTAATGAGTTTTATCATTTCAAGTTAATGTTTTCTTTATGCTTAAAGCACCATGTTGTTCTTTATGCGGTTTTACAATTGGAATGTACTTTCTCTGCAGCGTGGCAGTGAAACAAAAAAAAAGGGCTTGCTGCAGATCACAGTGGATGTATTTGCATGTGAGGAACTTGTTCTGCTAGGTGTGCACGCGTCGCTACAGCGAGCACGTGTTCCTACTTACAGTCTGCTCGGATCTTGCAGTGGAGTCCCTGCAGGAAGAGAAGCAAAAAAATAAAAATAAAGTATGTTAAAACTTTGAATTGTTTCTTTTTACAGCCTTCACAAAGAGAACAAAGGTAGCCGAGTCACAAGGAGGAAGGAGGTTTTCTACATCCTTATTGCTCTTTAAAGCTCGACACGTGTGCTCAGTCATACATAAAATTAAAGGCCTAGCGTTCCTTGATGCACATCGCCTGCTGCCTGCCGCACTAGACCAGGGGTCTGCAACCTTTACCATCAAAAGAGCCATTTTAAGTTTTTTTCATTTCACGTTTGTACAATATATTTATCACGTTTGTACAATATACTTATCATGTTTGTACAATAAATTATCACGTTTGTACAATACTGTATATTATCACATTTGTACAATATATTTATCACATTTGTACAATATAATTATCACGTTTGTACAATATACTTATCACGTTTGTACAATAAATTATCACGTTTGTACAATATATTATCACATTTGTACAATATATTATCACGTTTGTACAATATACTTATCACGTTTGTACAATAAATTATCACGTTTGTACAATATATTATCACATTTGTACAATATAATTATCACGTTTGTACAATATAATTATCACGTTTGTACAATATACTTATGTTCGTACAATGTAATTTCCAAAAATTTTATTTTATGGTTGACAGCAATACTCTTCCGTAATTTTACGCCTTCATTCACTAAATTAAAAGTGTTCAGAGCTGCAACAACCTGCTACAACTGGCCCATTGGCCACTTTAGGTTTGTTGGAGGGGCTTTTGTGGCCAGTAGGAGTGACATTATAAAAGGTAAAAAAATCTAATAATTAACTTTTTTTTTTTTTTTTACAATTCAAGACAAATGAAAAGACCAGATTCTTGTAGGGTGTGGAGGGTCTAGTTTTTTTTAAATTAATAAAAACCATGAACTATGCCGAACTATAGGTATGCAATTTTTTAAATTGTGGAAAAATTAATTAAGTATAGAAATAAAACATAAAGTTAAAGTGAGTGTATTTTACTCCTTATATATATATATTCCAGCAAAATAAATGACAGGAAAACGGCTAAAACGAGTCATTTTTTTGTTGTTTGTATAAATAAATAAAATTAAATTCAGTTTTATGGCAGTTTTGGTCAAAGCTTGAAAGAGCCACTGTGGCGGGACCAAAGAGCCGCATGTGGCTCCAGAGCCGCAGGTTGCAGACCCCTGCACTAGACGCTACCGTCCTGTGCTGAAGGGGGCAGAGTTATAGCAGCGTTGGTCACGCATGATCTCATGCAACGTCATGAGATCTTGTAAAAGTGCTCAGAGTATGTGTTGCGAATGACTCTCAGCTAGTACCACGACAAATTTCAGCTTAACATCTTTAAAACTGACTGCGTTATAGCCATTCATGTGGTGGCCATTTTGAACGGGGTTAGCTTCAAATGTTAATCTGGTGTCAGAGAAGGTGGGCCTGTGATAGGCAGGTTGCTGGTTCAACTCCCCAGACTGACAACATCAAAATGTGGATGCAAAAAGTGAAACACACACACCGGCCTCCACTCACATTTGCCCCACTCTGGGCCCTTGAGCAAGGCTCTTCACCCCCACCTTCTGCTCCCTGGGCGCCCTAGATATCAGCCCTCTGCTCCACACAGAAGGCTGTGGTAGCTCCATGGTCTGTGGTTGCATGAGGAGGAGCATGTGGCGTAAAATCAATTACCAAGTCTTTGTGCGAGTTAGTTCGCTGTGGTGACCCCTGAAGAAGGGAGCTGCAAAAAAAAAAAGTGCAACCAATACTTTCTGAGCGTGCCATTACATTCTGCCCAATGGTGCATGAGATATTATGCTAACAGACAAGTAAACAGACTTGGGCAACAGCATTATCGCCTCTCGCCTTAAAAAAAAAAAAAAGACAACTGTTGACGTCGTTTCTCACAGAACTGCACACGTCACTGCGTCCGTCGGGTTTTCATAGGCTCGTTTCCAAAACGTTCTCCTGCCAGAAACAACGTGAGGTGGATAATATGCAACAGATGTTCACCGCTGTACCTGCACTGACTGATGTGCACAGCTGTCAGAAGTTGTTTTCTTTTGTACATGTAAAGAAACGGGCTTCTTTGTGGAAAAAATACCCCGAGGTTTAACTATACTGTACTGTACTAGGAATGCACGATATTGGATTTTTGGCTGATATCCGATATGTTAAATCTTATTTGGCCGATAACTGATACCAATATTTTTTTCTTAGACCTACTTGACTACACAACGTTCTCTGCTGTGGAATTAAAATACTGCATTATTCTGCATGGTCTTTGTCAGTTTGACCTGCTACCAAATGCAGATGGCAAAAAAGGGCTGAAAATGATGCAACACTTCAACTTGGATTATGTTTAATGTCAAATTTATTCATGACATTAAGTTTAACACAATGACAACACTCGAACAGTGAAATTTGTAAATTTTGACAAATCTTAACTCAACCTGTTCACAAGCGACAAGTGAAAAGTGCATAAGTAATAGTGCATTAATATACTTGACAGTTTCTTAAATTGAAAATTTACTTAAAACAGAAGCCCAATACAGTACGTGGTTATGTAATCTTAATGATCAACTCAGATCTCGTCACTGTGTTGTCATACAAAAACAGCACCTTTTTATATCTGCGAGTAATTTTGATGGAACGGCCAATGTCCAATATTTAATTTTATAGCTAATATCAACCAATATCGAATCGATACCATGCTGATAATATAGTGCATCCTTAATCTTATGCAGTAAAAAAAACAAAAAAAAAACTTTTCTACAGTTTCTGAAGTGGGAGGCTCCAAATGATTATCTTGATTTTATTTTTATGAAAATAATTACTCTAGCTAAATGTTTGTCAAAAATTCAAATGCTAATAAAAATTTCGGAGTAGATGGAGCTTTAAATTCAGTCTAGACGAGTCAGGCAACAATTTGTGATTTAAAATTTTTTGAAAAAGGGCCAAACATAATCATCTTAAAGCTTTAACACATACAGAAACTTTAGAAAAGCAGCCGGTGGTTGTTTTTTTTCCTTCTAATTTATACCGAACAAGATCCTCAGATTGTAGAAACGCTTGACCTAAACTGTAAAGTGTTACTCACAGGAGTCCTTTTCAACTATTGTCTGAGGGAATTCTGCTTCAGAGGTACGATGATGTCAGCGCCACTTACAACCGAGTTCGAAAATATCTTGTGAAATGTTTGTGCTGCTGCAGAAACTTGGAAAAGATAAAAACGTTCTCTTGATTTGATATAATTACATGTGGGAAAAATAAAAAGGCCACTTCTACTGTTTTCTCCTTTACAATGACTACAAACCAAAGCTGTAAACAAAAGCTCATCCGATGTTTTGCAGCTCTTTTCGAAGGAGTATACCTTTGTGACTCACCATGAGTCATGCAGGGTCAGAAATAAAACTTCACAGCTGTGCTTTCATTCTTACTCATCATAAAAGAGATCTAAAGATCACAACTTTGTGTTTCCCTGAAAAGCCCAAGCTGATTAGAAGTACCAAAACTAAAACCAAAACCTTTTACAATCCAAATAATTAAAATAATGATTACCATATTTTCCGGACTATAAGTCGCACCTTTTTGCCTAATTTGCATGCCCTGCGACTTATAGAGAGGTGAAACTTGTTCATGGATTTTCCCCATATTTTTAGACCAATTTTTGGCTCAGATATAACCGTTTTTCCATTTTGGCAAAAATGGTGCAGTACCACCTTTGTCCGCTAGGGTACACCAACCGTTCCCACCTCATGTGTCCGACGAGAGCCTCCTCTGGTCGGATTCACTCTGTCGCAGCCTGGCCTCCTGCTCTGGAGTTATGAACTAGCTACTTCGCTGTTAGCTCAGTGTTTGTTAGCAAAATAGGTCAAGAACCACAGGACAGATTTTGATCAAACTTACAGAATGTAACTGATTTACAACTGATTAGCTTTATGAGATGTTTGAGATAAAATTCAATGTTTTATAGACGTAAATGTGTCACGGGTAGCTTTGTTGATTTTTCCTTGTACGTTTGAGCAAATAGCTCATAAACCACACAGCAGATTTTTTTTCAAACTTAGGCCCTGTACACAACGTAGCCTGGTGTTTGAAAAACGAATATCTGCGCCAAAAAAAAAATCTCCGTACATACATGTTCAGATATTTAAAATTTCCGTCTACATTTACCCGTTTTTTTCACCACAGTGTTGTAATGAATATGCTGAACCCATAGGTGGCAGTGTAGTGCCGTCACAACTCTTCAAAGCAACGACAACTTCCTGTTATTATTTCTTTCTTTTTTTTTCATTTGTGTGGACAGACCGTGAGGTTGAACTACTATTAAATACCGTGTTGGAGTACAAAGTTAATAAAACGCAGGAAAATGTTGACTGGGAATCATGTCCGACTGGGAATCATGTCAGAGCAGGTATGTTGACATTTTTAGCGCTTTTTTCTCCGAGCATTATGTGACGTCAGCGCCGCTCCAGCTGGAGCAGAAACCTCCGGTTCTGAAAGTCCACACGCAGACTCGAACGCGGAGAATTCTCAAATCTCCACTTTGGTCAGAGTTTTTTTATTATTCGTTTATAGTTACATAAACCGGAGTTCACGTGTGGATGATAGGCCAAACCGCACGATAAACTGTTCGGTTTTACTGATATCCGGCTACGTGTGTACAGGGCCTTACAGGAAGTAATCACTAGATGTACATTTACAAACTGTTAACTGTTGGAGTTATTTGAGATCAAATTTGAGGTTTTATAAACGTAAATGTGTCGCGGTTAGCTTCGTTGTTTTTCCTTGTACTTTTTCAAAGCGAAAAAATTTAAATCCAGCAGATTTGACCATTACGTGAATTTATTAAGGAACAGTTAAGCTAAGACACATGTTTGCTATAATTTCCAGCAGACAAATAATTGTTTTTACCGTGTTAATCTTGTGAAAAGTCCTTCCGTGCATGCTTCTGCGGTCGTCATTTTCAGCAGGGCAAATGACGCGCTGACGCGTCGCGTAGCGGTGACACATAATAGGTGCAACCTGTTTATGGATTTTTCCAATTTATTGACAATAATTGGACAAAGCGACTTATATAAAGGTGCGACCTGTTTATGGATTTTTCTAATTTATTGACAATAATTGGACAAAGCGACTTATATAAAGGTGCAACCTATAGTCCAGAAAATACTGTAATTGTCAAACTGAGTCCAGAACAGAAGAGAAATTGCAGAAGTGTAAAGAGCAGAAGACACTTTAATAGCAACAAGAGTTGACACAGATGTGTTTAAAAGTTCAATCTGCAGTTTTATATTTTATTTTATCTTATTTGATGAGTTTTACCTGAGAACATCTTGTGTGGCAGGTGTCATTCCTCTCCAGTCCTGTGCTTTCTGCTGCAGCTCCACCCACGCTGCTGGAAGACATCAGCAAGACGAGCCAGAGGATCATTGTCACTGTCCAGTCCAGGACGTCTGCTCCTTTTAAGTCTCAACTCTTCTCGTCTCCCTTTCTGGGAACCAGAGATGCAGGTGAGGTCTTATTTCCTGCATGGAGCACAACAAAGCTGTCAGCTGCTGAACAGTTGATATTAGACANGTATTTTCCGGACTATAAGTCACACCTTTTTGCCGAATTTGCATGCCCTGCGACTTATAGAGAGGTGAGACTTGTTTATGGATTTTCCCCCATATTTTTAGACCAATTTTTGGCTCAGATATGACAGTTTTTCCATTTGGACAAAAATGGTGCAGTACCCCTTTCGGCCGCTAGGGTACACCAACTGTTCCCACCTCATGTGTCCGACGAGAGTCTTCTCTGGACAGACTCAGTCTGTCGCAGCCCGGCCTCCTGCTCTGGAGGTATGAACTAGCTACTTCGCTGTTAGCTCAGTGTTTGTTAGCAAAATAGGTCAAGAACCACAGGACAGATTTTGATCAAACTTACAGAACGTAATCACTAGATGGATATTTACAACTGATTAGCTTTATGAGATGTTTGAGATAAAATTCGATGTTTTATAGACGTAAATGTGTCGCGGTTAGCTTAGTTGATTTTTCCTTGTACGTTTGAGCAAATAGCTCATAAACCACACAGCAGATTTTTTTTCAAACTTACAGAAAGTAATCACTAGATGTACATTTACAAACTGTTAGCTGTTGGAGTTATTTGAGATAAAATTCGATGTTTTATAGACGTAAATGTGTCGCGGTTAGATTTACGTTTTTTTCACCATGGATTGTAATGAATATGCTGAACCCATAGGTGGCAGTGTAGTGCCGTCACAACTCTTCAAAGCAACGACAACTTCCTGTTATTATTTCTTTCTTTTTTTTCATTTGTGTGGACAGACCGTGAGGTTGAACTACTATTAAATACCGTGTTGGAGTACAAAGTTAATAAAACGCAGGAAAATGTTGACTGGGAATCATGTCCGACTGGGAATCATGTCAGAGCAGGTATGTTGACATTTTTAGCGCTTTTTTCTCCGAGCATTATGTGACGTCAGCGCCGCTCCAGCTGGAGCAGAAACCTCCGGTTCTGAAAGTCCACACGCAGACTCGAACGCGGAGAATTCTCAAATCTCCACTTTGGTCGGAGTTTTTTTATTATTCGTTTATAGTTACATCAACCGGAGTTCACGTGTGGATGATAGGCCAAACCGCACGATAAACTGTTCGGTTTTACTGATATCCGGCTACGTGTGTACAGGGCCTTACAGGAAGTAATCACTAGATGTACATTTACAAACTGTTAACTGTTGGAGTTATTTGAGATCAAATTTGAGGTTTTATAAACGTAAATGTGTCGCGGTTAGCTTCGTTGTTTTTCCTTGTACTTTTTCAAAGCGAAAAAATTTAAATCCAGCAGATTTGACCATTACGTGAATTTATTAAGGAACAGTTAAGCTAAGACACATGTTTGCTATAATTTCCAGCAGACAAATAATTGTTTTTACCGTGTTAATCTTGTGAAAAGTCCTTCCGTGCATGCTTCTGCGGTCGTCATTTTCAGCAGGGCAAATGACGCGCTGACGCGTCGCGTAGCGGTGACACATAATAGGTGCAACCTGTTTATGGATTTTTCCAATTTATTGACAATAATTGGACAAAGCGACTTATATAAAGGTGCGACCTGTTTATGGATTTTTCTAATTTATTGACAATAATTGGACAAAGCGACTTATATAAAGGTGCAACCTATAGTCCAGAAAATACTGTAATTGTCAAACTGAGTCCAGAACAGAAGAGAAATTGCAGAAGTGTAAAGAGCAGAAGACACTTTAATAGCAACAAGAGTTGACACAGATGTGTTTAAAAGTTCAATCTGCAGTTTTATATTTTATTTTATCTTATTTGATGAGTTTTACCTGAGAACATCTTGTGTGGCAGGTGTCATTCCTCTCCAGTCCTGTGCTTTCTGCTGCAGCTCCACCCACGCTGCTGGAAGACATCAGCAAGACGAGCCAGAGGATCATTGTCACTGTCCAGTCCAGGACGTCTGCTCCTTTTAAGTCTCAACTCTTCTCGTCTCCCTTTCTGGGAACCAGAGATGCAGGTGAGGTCTTATTTCCTGCATGGAGCACAACAAAGCTGTCAGCTGCTGAACAGTTGATATTAGACAGAGGAGGTGGAGCTTTGTGATTAGAAAAAAAAAAAGGGCTTTCCCTATTTGGGAAGGTTTAAATGCTTCAAAATTCAAGTCATCCAACACATCATCTAACCAACATCCATGGGTGTACAAATGTGGCTCTTATTTCACAATAAAGGAAGTGTTGATGGACTTATCGCTGGAACTATTATGACCCATAAACTAAAAGGTTGTCTGAAAAACTGCAACACTACTTCTGCTTAGCTTGAAACTCAAACACGTGTGATCAAGTCTGCAAACCTTTCCACAGACGTGGATTAAAAAAAAACAACAACAAAATAAAATTAAAATAACAACAACTGACTACTTCACGGTCATAAAACACTAAGAAATCCAGAAATCAAATTAAACATAAACAGGTTGTTGGCTGATTATTGTTCACAAATTACTAAAAAAAATACAATAATAATATTAATTCGTCATAACCTTGTCAAACCTGCTCAGAAGATTTGAACCGTCACTTGAAGTTGAAGCTTGTGACATTTAACTCTCCAATAATTTTACAAAATAAACTTCCTCTTGGCATTTTGGACTACTGCTTTTGAAGAGGTGCACTTAACTTTATTGAGCTCCTCATGAACTGTTTCAGCAAACATGTTTCCACGCCGTTACAATGACATCTGCAGTTTTGTGACGCGTTGTTATGACCACGTATATGAAAAGTGCCCTGAGATGTTAAAGATGATTCAACTCTTTAATGAAACTGGCCTGAACTGATCATAAGGCTTTTTAAAAAGGGGAGATTTGTGTTGAGTTATGACCATTTTTAAAATGTGATTTCGTGTCGGGAGCAGAGCCAGGAGTGATGAGGGGATTGTTCCTGTCAGTATGAAGAAACAGGTGAGCTGTTGTAACTGTGTGTGAACAAGCATTAGTTCCGATATAAACACTTTCTAGACGACAGTAGTGACTTGTTATATTTTTATCATTCAAAGTAAGATAATAAATACATAAAGCCCGCAATGAAAGAGAAAATATATTAATTGGTTAAGTTGGGGCGGCCGTGGTGTAGTGGTAATGGCAGTCGTCTCCCGATCGGAAAGTTGGCGGTTCGACTCCCGGGACCCGCACCATGTGTCGTTGTGTCCTTGGGCAAGACACTTAACCCTGAGTTGCTCCCGGTAGGACTGGAAAGCACCTTGCATGGTAGTCTGCCGCCACCGGTTTATGAATGTGTGTAGCATTCAATATATGTGTAGCACTTTGAGATTTTCAGTAATGAAAAGTGCGTTATAAATTGAATTAATTATTATTATTATTATTAATGCTACATGTTTGTCTCGGGCTACTTCTTGTTCTGCCATTAACTCTAAAATGCTTATTGAATAGTTTATATATGTAGGTAAAACTACTGTAGATGTTAAACAACCCATTAAAATACACCAGAATGCAGGAAATGGCATCTATTTTATTCAAAATTTTCTGGGAGAGGACCCCCACTGGCAACCTAGCCGGGGGGGGGGGGCACCGTTGGGGTTGCTCGCACAGGGTGCCAAATAGGCTAGGACCGCCACTGCTTGGTACTGTTATAGAACGGTAGAAAACAACAAATGTAATCCAGTGACATGAGTTTTCAATGCTAGATAAAATGAATTAATCCTGTTGAATTGCAAAATCCAACACAAATGTACTTAAACTCTTTCACATACAAGCTAACATTTTGGAAAATAAAAAACAATGAGTAATTTAGGTTTTTATTTTATTTTATTTGGCATATTTTGGATCCAAGGTCTTGTTCAGAAATCCTGCCGTGACCTAAAACTGGAGTAAAGAGAAATTAAATAATGGCTCACTTCTGGTTAATTTATAGTACAGTTTCCTTTAGGACACACTTCAAAAAGGGCATCTGAGGTTTACAGTCTTCCCTGGAAAGGCGTTGCTTTGTAGAGGACTTTGTAGAGGACTTTGTAGAGGACTTTGTAGAGGACTTTGTAGAGGACTTTGTAGAGGTTTTGGCTCCATCTACTGGGGTTTACTTGCATCAGCAGTACTTTTTTTTTGCTACTCTGTCAAACCTCTTCAGGTTGTATTTTTCAACAGACTGTGCCAATTTTCAACTCAAACTAGACCAGATCCACACATTCAGTCACTACTTGGACCAAAGTTATATTAAAATATAGTCTCAGCTACTTTAACTCACAGGGTTAGGTCCTATAAATTGTATAACCTAATGGGACTTGCATCCATGTTAATTAACTGGTGTTGTTTCTAATCCTGTGTTTGAAAGCTGACAAGACTTATTTTACTTTTCGCGTCGTCTTTCACTGAAAAACATCAAAGAGAAACATCACATTTCACTGACGTTTTTCGACCAGAACATCTTTCAATAAACTGTGTTTAACAGATGACAACTGAGACTGGAAAAACGTTTCATTCTTCCAAGAATCAAAACTACGATAAAGATTTCGAGGAGATACTGATTCAAAGTGGCCAATTATTATTTTAAAAATTTGGGCTGCTGTCTCTACAACCTCCCTTAAGTTCTAAGGTAAAAATGATACATTGATATCTCAAAACCTTGACAAAGTTTCTCAATATTTGTGGCTCTGCATTCATGAGATGTATTTACTGTACTGGTCTGTCTATGATCCAACTCTTACCAACGGGACTGAGTTGTGAAATGTAATAAAAACAACAACATTTCATATTTGTAGTTAAATAGAATACTAACTCCTTCATTCCCTCTCTTCTGAGAGCTAAAGCACGTTTGTTTACAATGATTGTAAACTGGTGTGGTCCCTGGACATTTTAAACATGCAGATGTCCAGCCTCTCATTAAGAAACCCACTCTTGACCCCTCTGTTCTTGCTAACTACAGGCCCATCTCCAAACTGCCATTTCTTTCAAAAATGCTCGAGAAGGTTGTGTACAACCAACTATCAGCATATTTGGAAGAACAGAACATTCTCGAGGTTTTACAGTCTGGTTTTAAAGCTCTGCACAGTACAGAATCTGCTCTTTTAAAGGTTTTTAACGACATATTTTTAGCAACAGACTCTGGTGACAGTGTTGTCCTCCTGCTTTTAGATTTATCATCTGCTTTTGACACCGTGGACCATGACATCTTACTATGTCGTTTGAAACAATGGGGGGGTGTCAGCGGTGCAGCACTGAACTGGTTTAGGTCCTACTTAGCCGACCGTACTTTCTGTGTCCGCCTTGGTGACCATGTGTCCTCCTCTGCTCCTCTTCTGTGTGGGGTTCCTCAGGGCTCAGTCTTAGGCCCCCTCCTCTTCACACTGTACCTGCTCCCTCTTGGCTCCATTCTTAGAAAATATGGGATCTCCTTTCATTGTTATGCAGATGATACGCAGATTTATGTCCCGCTTCAGAAAAAGGACTCCAACTCTCTGGCCCCTCTGTTTTCATGTCTGGAGGACATCAAAGCCTGGATGGCTGTGAACTTTTTAAAGTTTAATGAGGGGAAGACTGAGGTGATGGTTTTTGGAAGCTCCACTGAGACTCCCAAGGTCAATGTTGGTTCCTTGGCTCAATACATCAGACCTATTGTTACAAACCTGGGGGTCAAGATCGATGCCGGACTAAAATTTGAAAACCACATCAGAGCAGTTGTTAAAACTAGTTTTTTCCACCTGAGGCAGCTGGCTAAGGTGAAGCCAATTCTTTCCAAGCAGCATTTTGAAACAGTAGTTCACGCCTTTGTGACCACACGGCTGGACTACTGTAATGCACTCTATATAGGAATCAGTGATTCGTGTATCTCTCAGCTTCAGAGGGTACAGAACGCCGCTGCACGACTTTTAACTGGCACACGAAAGTTTGACCACATTACTCCTGTTTTAACCTCCCTGCACTGGCTGCCCGTACATTCCAGGATTCATTTTAAAGTTCTTTTATTTGCTTTTAAAGCGCAAAATGGTCTTGCCCCGCCCTATCTGTCCGAGTTGCTGCAGCCATACAGCACCCTCTCGATCCCTCAGGTCATGTGATCAGCTGCTCCTGAGTGTCCCAAAGACAAAACGCAAGCTCAGAGGAGACCGTGCTTTTGCTGTGGCAGCTCCTAAACTGTGGAACAACCTTCCCTTGAACATCAGACAGGCCTCTTCCCTGTCTGTTTTTAAATCTCTTCTTAAAACCCATCTCTTCTCCCTGGCCTATGACACCATCTGCGATGTTGACTTTTAATAATTTTAGTCGCTTGTTTTATCTGATTGTATGATTCCTCAACTTTTATTATGTGACTCTTATTTATTTTAATCATTTTTTTTTACCTGATTGTGATTGTTTTGTTGTGTGTACAGCACGTTGGTCCTGTAGGTGTTTAAAGTGCTCTATAAATAAAGCTGGTATGGTATGGTATGGTATTGCGTACCCGCATTTCAAACTTGCTTTCTGCACTTTCAAAGCATACCGTTTGAGGATACAGAACAATTTCATGGTTAATTTGATAGTTTGCAACAAATACCTTTATCAGGTTTGTCTGTTAACACTATTTTGCACAACTTCAGCTGCACTTCACAGCTTTGGTCTTACTCGACTTCCCTGCCTTTCATATAATTGATTATAGGATCGTAATCAACAAACGTCAGAATTATATTGGCCTATCTGGTTCTGTCAAGTGGTCCTCATCGTATCTGTTTGATCAAAGTTTTAATGTCTGTAAATAGGATCAGGTTGGACACCACAAGGCTTTGTTGTGGTGTACCTCAGGGTTCTGTTTTGGGACCCATTTTATTAATTATTTATATCCTCCCCTGCGGCCATGTAATTCAACAGTTTAAAAATGTGCAATAGCTTTAAGCTGATGATATCCAGCTCTACTGCTCATTCAAAGAAATTGAGCTTCATAAATGGAAGTCCTTCACAAACTGCCTTGCTAAAATTAACAGTATACGTGACAACTACTTGCAACTGAACTCAGAAGACTGAAACTCTGATTATTGCTCATGAAAAAAAAGGTTTCTTAAATTAAGTATTTTGTTGGTGTCCAAGGTCCTTCTGTTCAGTTCAGTCTCAGAAACCTGGATGCCATTTTTGATTCTGCGCTGTCTTTAAAACAACATGTAAAACAGGTTAAAAAAACGTGGTTAGATGGATGTGGTTTGTTGGATTTTTTACCTGGATTCTTGAGCATGATGAAACATGTACAACGACGGACCAGAAACTGCCACGTCCATCTCAGGAACATCTCAAATTTGAAAAACTTTCTGTAAAAAAATGGAACTTGAGATGGTCATTCATGATTTATTGCTTCTTGTTTAGACTATTGGAACAGCTTATCCACATGTTTAATTAAAAAAGGAGCTCAACCGTCTTCAGGTTGACCAAAACCCAGGTGCAAGAATGCTAACTCTTATAAACAAACAAGACAACGTCTCACCTGTTTTAGCTTCCCTTTACTGGCTCATTTAAGAATACATTTTTAAATTTTAGTTTTAACTTTTAGAGCCTTATTATTTCTCAGACTTGGTTCAGCTACACACACCACATTGCAGGTTAAGATCATCTGATTAGAGGTTGTTGGTGGTACCACGCACCCATTTCAAATCTTGCGGGGATCGTTAGTTCCAGGCATCTTTACATGGCCTAGGTTGTTTTGATGCATAAAAAAAAAACATCTGAAGGCATTCTTTTATAAAAAGGCGTTTAGCTAGATGTTGAATTTTGTTATGCATTTTCTGTGCTTTTATACATATGGATGTTTATATGCCCTGTGATGGACTTGTGACCCGTCCATGTGTACCCCACCCCTCGCACAGTGATTGCTGGACATGGGCACCGGCGACCCCCATGACCCAAAAATTGAAGAAGCGGTTGAAAGATAATGGATGGATGGATGTTTATATGTATTTTGAAGTATCTTCTTAATATTATACTACTATGTGAAGCAAACTTCACTAACATACTTATATAAAGGAAGTCTTTGTTATCTCAAAAATGTCTGTTTTTATGTATAATTTATATAGGTACTAATGTTATTGGAAGTCCAACGTTCTGTGACCCGTTTGAACGTTAAATGATGGTTGTAAAGCCAAGTCCACAGCTGTGGAGCTCCAGAAACAGCCGTTTCCCTCTCTTTTTGATTTTCTACTTCAGCTCATTTGCTCTTTTTTTTGTGGTCTTTTTGCTACAGTTTTTGCTACTTGTATAGGGTATATCAACGGCATTGCTAATTTTAGCTTTTAGCCATGGTTGTGCTTGTTTTAATTTTCAGCTGGTTTTTAGTTGTGACTGCAGTTTTGCTTATTTTAAATATGGTCATGTCAATTTAATCATTTAATGTCTTCCTAATTTTAGGGTTCTATTTCTAAATTTAGCTCATGTTCTGCTTGTTTAAGCTCCAACAATTTAAAGTTGTACCGTATTCTCCGGTGTATAATACGCACTTTTATTGCTCATTTGAATATCCTGCGTATTATACACCGAAGCGTATTATCTATGGATTTTTTCCCATATTTTTAGACCCATTTTTAGCTCTGATTCGCCGTTTTTCATTTTGGCCAAAAATGGTGCAGTAACAGTTTTGGCCGCTATGTGCGCTAATGCGCCCTGTAGTCTGTTTACCTGCAGACTGTAGCTGGAGGCGTATCCTGTTATTCGTGTATTCTATAAAACCCATCACCCCCGCCAAATCACTGAGAGAGAGCAGGAGAAATCAACTACACATTCGAGAACAAAGAGAGAAAATGCCACCAAAAAGAAATTCGTATACTGCAGAATTTAAGCTGCAGGTAGTTTTATTTTAATTAAATTCAGCTGTACATTACAAATTAAGTCATCTAGAGACTTCTTTTAATTTTGTTAGTTTAAATGTCATCAAATGAATAACCTTGTGTGTTACTTGTATAAGCATTATTGCATCCAATGTTTGATAGTCATCAAGACTGTTTAATTCAAACTGTTTAAATTCATGCTGAATAGCAAATGTTATTCCAAAATGTTATTCATGAAGGATTTCTCTTCTCAAACCTGCAGTGAAGATTCAGTGACACTGTTTATCTCATTTTAGTTTGAGCTCAGGACAATCTCCTCAGAAGAGACTTTTGTTTTTGTCCTAATTAATAATCAGATGAATAATATCTGTTTTTGCTATTATCATTAACATAGGTCCCATATGTGACGCTTTAATGACGTTGTTTTAACCAAACCAACAGGTTAACAGTGTTGTGTGTAGTGTTAAGATCAGTTTTTATCATAAAATGCTGACATCTGAAACTAACACTTTATCTTTCTGACAATTTGTAATGTTTGATTCAAATTAAAAGTAATAAAAGTATTACTGTCCCTTCAGGAATAACTCCCAAAAAGTTCATTACTGAGAGTTATCAGAGAAGTGTTTCTGAGGTCACGGTTGTATCACTGCAGTTTCAATGGGTTTGGCGCCATCTAGTGGCCATAAAAAAGACTGTCACGGCAGCGCGTATTATACACCGAAGCGTATTATCTACAGGTTTTTCTGATTTATTTCCCAAAATTGGCCAAAGCGTATTATACACCGGAGCGTATTATACACCGGAGAATACGGTATTCTTCTACAAAATTCAGCACATATTTAGCTATTACCAACTGTTTTGCCTCATATCGTAAAGCTTCTGGTTTGTTATTTTAGGTTTTAGCTACAGTTGTATTGTTTATGTGATGCTTTGCTGAACTTTGGATTTTAGTTACTTTTTTGCTCATTTTAGGTTTTACCTATAATGTTGCTAATTTTAGCTACCATTTTGCTGATATTAGCATCTGTTCTACTTGTTATATTTAACAATTTAATTTAAAAAAAATCATGTTTTACCAAATTTTAGCACACATTTATCTTTCAGCTACTTGCTAATTTTAGCTTTCAAGTTGTTCTCAATTTAACGTTCATTGTTTTGCTAATTTTAGCTTTTAGGTAGCCTATGCTAAGTTTAGCTTTTAGCTATGGTTTTTGTTATTTTCTCATTTAATGTTTTGCAAATTTCATCAGATTTTTTTTATTTGTTATTTGTGTTCTACGTATTGATTTGAACAATTTGGTTAAAAAAAAATTGTGCTTTACAGTATTACCAAATTTTAGAACACATGTAGCTTTCAGCTACTGTTTTGCCAAGTTTAGCTTATAGCTATAGTTTTTCTTAATTTATCATTTAACGTTTTGCTAATTGTAGCTTTCAGTTGTGCTTCTTAAATTTAAATGTTTTGCTAATTTTTAGTTTTAAAGGTTCAGTCTGCAGTTTCTGTAGAACTGCAGCACTTACAAAAAATTTCAACAGGCAAAGCATTCTGATCCCTCCCCCTCAGAGCCATATATGGCTCTGCTCTCCCATGGTCTGCTGAAATTCAAATTCAAGCTCTGTTTTTATTGGCTGATTCAAATTCAAGCTCTGTTTTTATTGGCTGGTTACAAACTCTGTTTTTATTGGCTGGAAAATGGCGTGTCACCTTTTCTTTTTAGAAATGCTTATTTACCACCTGGAGAAGCAAGGGGACAATATATATATATATATTTTTTTTTCAGAGATTACCTGGCTAACATCAGTCTGTCAGGAGGTAGTGACAGAGTGAAGAAATATGTTTATAAAAAAAGCTACATACTGAAGCTTTAAGCTACAGCTCTTTTTTAAGGTGGCCCTGAAGGACAAACCACTTTTAAAAAAACACTGTAAAAAATAGTTTCAGGACTTCTTCTTCTTCTTTATGGGTTTTATTGGCGGTTGGCAAAAAATGTGTGGTGTGCATTACCGCCACCTACTAGTATGGAGTGTGATTCAGGATGGAATAATATCGAATACACCTACACAATAAACACCTACATACTTATGTGCCCATACATACACATATATACCAACACATACACACACACACACATATATATATATA
>JBBPBX010010710.1:0-22395 GCA_038048925.1 Garcialebias charrua
AGCCAGGCGACATTTCTGTCTTGCCTGCAAGTAGTCATCTGAACCAACATAACCAAAAGTAGTTGTTACTTTTACCAAATGTATTAAAGCAAACATTCAAATACTGTATCAGTATGAATAACAGCACTTACCAGTACGATGAAGAATTTTTATCCCGTACTGGTTCCATTTGGATGGGTCTCTGACCTCCACTCTTCTTCTGGCCATCTTTTCTGCTGACAAACTACTGCAGCTACCTAGCCACCAGCAGAGCTTGTCATCACCATGGATCCAGGATGATGCCACAATCTCAACCTCTTTTGTGACCTGCTCTTCACCATTGACGATGTCTTTGACTTGGAACTCCACCACAGAATAAGCCATTCCTATGAAACACACACCCACAAAAAATAACAAGACCAACAAAACACCAGCAGATCAGACAAGATAATTGTTTATAATTTTTCTGAAAGACATGGTCCCGGTGGTGTGCAATATGAATGTGGTGAGTGCAAGCAGGGCTCTAGGTCCCCTTGGTTTTGATGTGCCAATGAAAAATGCCAAAAAGGAACCCAAGCATGTTGTAATGAAAAGTTCAAGTTCAGTTTATTTATATAACGCCAAGTCACTACATACATTGTCACAGGGCACTGTACAGAAAAAAAGAACTATATCTAAAGAAGAAGCCAGCCATAGCCGAGCTTCTAATTCAGACAGCCTCGCCTCTAAAGCTGCCATAACTCCACATTTAATACATATGTTACCATGGCAAAAGGAGGCAGGGGATGAGCTAAACATTTCACACATGGAGCAAGTGAGGAAAGCCGAGGTCGGAGAAGAAGTAGTCATGATGCTAAGCAAACGTTAGCAAGGGCTACAAGATCCCGAAATACACAAATAAAACCAAGAAGTGTTGAAAAATAAAATATGTTTTAAGCACTGTCCCAATACAAACAAACTATATCAAGCCAAGGGTGATTTAGGACTAGAAGTAGCACAGTGCAAAGGTCGATAATCTGGTTAGTTGAAGAAGAAATTCCGCAAACAAACAAATTGCCGAGCACCAACAGCAAAGCAAAAAATTGATACGTTACCCTAAGTCTATCCTCACCCTGTCTCCTGAAAACAGGAGCAGGTGTATGGAGGAAGACGGTTTGGTGGAAACTAAGTTTGTGGTGCTTGTAAAGAGAGCAGTCTTTTACTGTCAGCATCAGTCAGTGTTTTATTCTAACATATGACCCCCCACCCCAAAAAAATAAAAAATAAAATAAAACACAGAAAACTGATTACTAAATGTACTTGAAGCCAAAGATAAAAAATGAAATACAGCCACATAGACCTGAATGCCAATTAAAACTGAAAGTTTTAATAATTTGGATTAGTGTTTGATAATGAATGCAGCAGAGGCAGTGCCACAAATGTACCGGTAGGTTTGCCTTCTTCGGGGAAAAGAGCACATTTACATGTGATGTCATTAGCTCCCACTAGTTCCTGCTCTGATCTCAAGTGAGCCACTCGATAAATTGACAAAGCCCTAGAACTCACAGGGTAGGTGAAGTAATCACCACACTTGCCAAAAAATTGAACAAGCACAAACTGTTCATCACCACATGAAACAATGTTCTGGACCAAACCAACCTGTCCATTCACCTGCACACAGTTATCTCCATCTGTGGATGTAATGCATCCCAAATCCAAGTGCAGTTGTCTGTACTGCTCATAGGCAAGCACATTGCCACCCAAAGGCAGTGGACCATTAAAATGCTGCCTTTTTGCCACGTTCACCTCATGCAGATCAACTTGGAAAGTTGCTTTTTTCTCTGATAGTCTCCTTATGATTTGTGGCAAGACAGAATTTGGTTTCCTAAGCATGTGCTTTATTTTCCCAAGAAAATTCTCAAAAGGGAATGCTGAAATATTCTCCAAACAACCATGCAAGATAACTTCATCTGGTAAATGGATGAGGCAATGGACATTATAAACCAAGTTTCTCTGCCCATACAAACGGCCAAAATGCTCAACAAACTGAACTAGAAGTTGACGTGCAAATTGGCAATAGTCTATGCACAGTGCTGGTGAGAGTAAGCAACGCATTGCTACAGAAAACATCATAAAGTTCTGGTACATTGCACCATCAAGTACTTTCAGCAAAACAACTGGTCCAGTATATAGCAGAAACTGCCGGAACTCAGTGGCTTTCCACCTATCTACATCCCAAAGAGAGCGTGGTTTGCGTGCAAATTCCTTAGGAACTAAAGCCTTCAACATGTCCAATGACTTGGAAATGGTACCAATCTGTGTGGGACCAAGACGGGTAGCACCAAAGCCTGATTTCCACAAATTAATCAGCTTTCTCATGACACCCAAACATGCTAAATGCATATAGTCTAAGGGGAATTGAGTAACCATACCCATGCCAAGAGCACTCCAATGACAAGGACCTGTGTGGTGTTCATCATCTTCATCCACTACAACAAATTCTCCATCCTCTCTCAGTTCAGCATCAGTTTCAGGGAATGTCACTCTTCGTTCACAATAGACACCACTCTGCTTACATTTATCACAACCAAAATAACCAGAATGCCCCTTTACACATTTCACAAATGAACGTGCAGGTGCATCACAGATTACAGTGGAAATTGTTACTTGGTAACAGTGACCAGCAAATGCAATACCACTTCCACAAAGACTCACCATTTCTGCTATGAACTGCTCAAGGTATTCACCAACATCAGTAGGCTTATGTTTGCCACAAAACAAGCCTATTATGAAGGGGTCTTTATGGGGAAGCTCCTCAACTAAACCCAAAATTGGCCAGAACTGATCAGAAGCACTTTTGAATAATGGAAGACCATCAATGTTTATCTGCAATGAAATCTTGTCAATTAAACTGAATAGGCTATGGTGTTGATACATTTGGAGTTTTTCAATGACACCCTTTTCTACACCGAAGTGATAGTATGAACCACCAGCAATGTTCATGATTTTTGAAGCGTAGGTGGAATCTGTCTTCAGCAAGGTTCTTGCATCCTTGGGAAGATCAGGATGTCCAGACTTTCTAAGAATTTTCAAGATACTGGAGAGAGCGACATGTTTTGTTTGAAATCTGACTGCCCAGTCTGCAAGATTGTCACCCAAGCACACTTCTTGTTCACCGTCAGTATCCAAGGAAGAACAATCTGTTGAGCGATCTGGTTCAAGTTCAGAGTTATGTGCAATGTGAACATCCAATTCAGAGGGAAAATCATAAGAATGATTGGCATGATGGTCTGAATTAATACTGCCATGATCATCATCTGAAAAGGACCCATTTACAGGAATATCTACAGTTTCTGGTTCATTGGTGCCATCATCATCATCATGAAGAGAGTCAGAACTTTCACGTGATTCACTGTGTTCACTATGCATGGCAATGACTTCATGCTGAAATGGAGGAGAATTTTTAACAAAATCTTGAGAATCATCTTGGTCATCATCTAAACACTTAAATTTCCGCTTGGCAGCAAGATGAGTTCGTCTCCAAAGAGTAGATTTAGGGCCAGTTTACACGGCGCGTATTTTGAGTGTAACCGCTACTTTCTCTTTGCGACTTTGCTTATCGCCTACACGACGCTGCTGGCCCCCCTCGATGACACCGATACTTTTCTGACCCTGCTCTCAAGGTGGAAGTTTTTCGCAGACCCCCCGTTGATAATGTAAACATCTCCCGTGGAGCTTTTGTTTGAACACATGCACGCAGCACGCACGCGCAGACAGCCGGCATTTTAACAATGGCGGTGGACTGGACAGTGGACACACGCACCACTTTCTGAACTATAGCTGATGGAATATATTTTGATTCTCATATTTAATTATTCTACACCTTACCTGCATCTGTGTTGGAAGAGAGCCAGCTGCCTGGATCCAGTTGTCTGTTAACGAGGCAGTCGGACATTTCACGTGTCACGCTGCACTATAACATACTAAATGTGCTATATATTAACAGTTTAACAATAATAAACAGTATTTATGTTAGCGTGGGAGATATTTACATTTATCTGAGCTAAATGAAGCTATCTGGACTCGTTACGTCATGCCTAACATGCTGCATGTTGAAAATGAAGACACCAGGTTGATTTTTAATTTATTTATTTATTCAACACCACAAACTCATGTCACAAACACTGAGAATTAAATTGAACACTTTTAAAAACACGTTAACCGAACTTTAATGAACTGGACTCTGTTGTTTTCATCCTGGTGGACACTGGACCCACATCCGAACCGCCGGTCCGCTTCGTGGAACAGCTTCGACCTCGCAGGAAAAAAATAAAAATAAAACCTCAGTTGGTTGTTCTGTGATCGAACTAAACACAAGGAAACATTATTAAGAACATTGTTTACCTTGTAGCGCTGCTGTAAATCAGCTGATTCTCACGGACTAAAGTCAGACATGTTGACTCGGTTCCGGTCCAGTCAGCAACTGGTGCGCAGATGAAGCGGTCCACTTGGTGTCAGATCTGTTGACTCTTATCCAAATTCCAGCTTTAACTTGTTGTTAACTTGTTGACAACAACTTGTAGTAGCTGAACTTTTAGCCAGAGAGGAAAACAGGCTGCCTCGTGTGCTTTGTTTACCTCAGGCAGCAGTGGCGCATGCGCAGTAGTGAAGGTTCCAAAGATCACAGCGCCATCTACAGGCCCAGCATGGTAACTACAGTAAATTCATGAGTACGGGGGGTGGGGGGGGAGAGAGTCGTATCCACAGAATTCGCCCATGTCAACGCAAAACTTTCAACCTAATTAACATACCCAAAAGTTGCGTTTCCCCCACACAGTGTCCGTGTAAACAGGGCCTAAGGAACAGAATAAATGTTTTTTGCCATTGTCAATGAGAGTTTAACCCTAACCCCAAGCCTCAGTTTCAGTTCCACCACTTACTGGACAAACAGGTTTAACAATGTCAATCAAAACAGTTTGTTCACATGCAAATGAGGAACATCAGCCTGACGGTCATTAGGGGCCTTGATGACTCACAGGGTGCTCATGCAATGACAGCATTGGGGGATGGGGGGATCCGGGACAACAGTTCAAGTCTCAAGTCTGTAGTGAAAAAGGTTAAAAAAGTAAAAATAATCTTTCCACTTGAACGTCTCAAGTTTCTTCAACTTATCCAGCTGAGTGAACTCTTTCGATCTGTACGGTTCAAACCGTTCAGAAGCTTTGTGTTTGCTTTAAACTCTCACCGGTCTCAGAGTTTATGTAGTTCTTGTCAGCTGATCTGTTGAGAGTCGCTGCGTAAGTGACCTCCACAACCTGGATGTGTTCGTTTCTCTCTTCCTGTTCGGCAAAGTCCACAAGGAGCACTGGAAGAGGGATTCAGGCACCGTCATAGGACTCCTAAACCCAAACCCGATGAAACAGAGAGACGGGAATGACGGGGTGAGCTGCGTTCTGTTTTAAAGTTCCAGCAGAACCACAGTCTGACGGTTACAGAACATCTAGAACTGATGCTGAGGAAACAGCTGTTCACTGGAGAAAGTTTTAGCTTTAGAAGCAAAACTCAAATATTTTTGAGGCTAGCTAACTCTGAAATTAAGTAAAACATCTGAAGTTGCAGTTCAAAAGCCTTAAACCTGTCTTGGTGTAACTTGGAAGCAGCTTATAAATTATAATTAATTCAGAATAATTTAATGAGCAAACACAAACCTTCATTATTCAACTGGGGTTAGGAGCACAAGGCCTCAAGCCCTTACCTTTCTTGTTGGTATCTGCTGACCAGGGATTTGGATTTGGTTCAAGCATCAAGATCCAGCTGCAGGGCGGTGCTCCTCTGTGTTGAACCAAACAAACTAAAATGGTGGCAATGATGGGAAACCTTCACCACAAGGCATCCTGGGAGAAATCAAAGGGCCAATGAAAGGGCCTCCAACCAACAGTGGGGGTTGTGATTGCCCACCCTCAACTGTCACAGTGTTCAATCAAACCACCAGAACAACAAGTTTTGCTTCTGGGGGGATAAACAGGAGTTAATGGAAGCCATTTTCTGGCACCAGAGAAGTACTCTAGCTGGTTCCAGAGTTTAACTGAGAGAAGTACTGTGGGAGAATAGAGGGTCCTAAACCCTCTCTTAAACATCTAACTAACAGAAGTGTACAGTTTTTTACAACAACGCAGAAATAGAGATTTGGTGATAAATAATAACAACCATTATGTTTGAAAGCCTTAAACCTGTCTTGGTGTAACTTGGAAGCAGCTTATAAATTATAATTAATTCAGAATAATTTAATGAGCAAACACAAACCTTCATTATTCAACTGGGGTTAGGAGCACAAGGCCTCAAGCCCTTACCTTTCTTGTTGGTATCTGCTGACCAGGGATTTGGATTTGGTTCAAGCATCAAGATCCAGCTGCAGGGCGGTGCTCCTCTGTTTTGAACCAAACAAACTAAAATGGTGGCAATTAGGGCTGGACGATATGGCCAAAATTTTTATCACGATATAGTTCTTAATTTCGGTCGATATCGATATAATTCGATATCGATATAAACAATATAAAAGCCTAAAAAAAACTATAAACTATACAAATAAATTAATGTTCTCCTTGTATTTGTATTTAGCCTCCAAAAAGATGGAAATCACCATCAAATAAACATAAAATTCTCAACCCAATAATTCTCAGTCGGGTCATCTGGACACTTTCTTTTTTATAGAAACGTTTCACCCTCCATCCTCCATCCAATTTCTATAAAAAGAAACTTTCCAGATGACCCGACTGAAAATTATTGGATTTGGTACGTGGATTATTGAGCATGAACTTTCTTGCCATAAAATTCTCAACTGTGTCAATATTAATAGTTTTAACTTTAAACATCTTTAAAATTTACAGCATTGAAATTCATAGTTAATTAAATAAAACTTTTGGGTGTTGTTATTTATAAGAAGCTGACATAGAAATCTCATGGAAATTACTTAAGAATAAAAATAACAAAATCAATTGCATTACTGTATAAAGTAAAATAGTTTTTGAATGACAAAGTTTTGAATATATTGAATAATGTAATGATTGTTCCATATTTAATCTGTTGTATTGAAGTTTGGGGAAAAGCATGTAAAACTATTACAAACCCTGTTTTTTTTGTTTTGTTTTTAAAGAGCTACAAGAATTATTAGTAGGAAGTGCTATGGTCACCCAACAAATATTTCATCAGTTTAAATTATTAAAATTTTATGATTTGGTTGAACATAGTATTTTACAAGTCATGTATAAAACTGGGAAAAAAATTACCCCCCAAAGTTATTAAACCCTGAAGGGAATGTAAATGTTTGTAAAACCTCCATTTAGGACTAGTTTGAAGGAGCTGAGTTGTAAATCAGGAAACAGGATTGTGTTGACTTGATATCTTCTAAAACTATTTATATGTTTTAAAATATGATTAAATCAAAGTTGTTGGGAAGGTGTGGTGCAGGTGAAGGTTGTTGTTTGTTTGTAGTTATTTTGTATTTTTTAAACAAGGGGCAGATATTAAAACACTATTTTCGTCTTTCTGCACATTTTCATTCAGTGTTTTTTCTTTTTCTGATGAATTTGTTTTATTTTGAATAAAAAAACATGCAGAGCTGCTGGGGCTGTTTGTTTACGTTGTAGTTTCAGGGAAACGTTGGCTCAAACTTTATTGTTCTTCATCTTCTGACTCTCATCATATTCTATCGAGTGGAAACTCTTCAGATTAAACAAGTTAGATGTTTCCACCGCTAGTTAGAACGACTCCGTCACGTTTTGAAAAATAAACAAACCGAGGACTCGCTGCAGATGAGACCTGCAGTTTAACAAAACCGAACTACGTCCGCACCTACGAATTAGTCTTTCCTCTCATCAGTGATGTCGTCTGCTTTCTCTTCGCTTGTGAAACTTTGTTCAGTCACATTCTGACGGTCATGAGCACTCGTTTGACTCGTTTTGAAGCGAAAACTTAACGCGCTTTGGAGACTAGCTTAGCTTTTAGCCTGCTACCGCTAACGCCTGCTGCTGGACTGAGCGCTGCGTAACAACGACGTCACCACGCACGTTTTGTGTCACAGCTTTTTCTGTCCGGGCGGGTTGTAGAAGCAGCGGAAACCTTCACCACAAGGCATCCTGGGAGAAATCAAAGGGCCAATGAAAGGGCCTCCAACCAACAGTGGGGGTTGTGATTGCCCACCCTCAACTGTCACAGTGTTCAATCAAACCACCAGAACAACAAGTTTTGCTTCTGGGGGGATAAACAGGAGTTAATGGAAGCCATTTCTGGCACCAGAGAAGTACTCAGCTGGTTCCAGAGTTTAACTGAGAGAAGTACTGTGGGAGAATAGAGGGTCCTAAACCCTCTCTTAAACATCTAACTAACAGAAGTGTACAGTTTTTTACAACAACGCAGAAATAGAGATTTGGTGATAAATAATAACAACCATTATGTTTGTACTACTGTACTCTTTAAATTAAATCACACCAAACATGTTTTTTCACATTGAATGTCCAGAGTGAACGTTCAGACAACAGACAAGAAGTGCACTTCAAAACAAAAATAGAGATTTGGTGATAATAATTAATGACCATTAAAGTTTTAAAGATTAAAAAACTAATTAAATAAAAATATGCCACTTGTTTTTTTTTCTTAAGCAAACATTAAGAAAACGTCAGTGCACTTCATATCAAGACAAAAATAAAGATTTAGTGACAATAACCATAGATTTTAAATATATATAAAAAAAACTGATTAAATGATCACAGCAAACATTTGTTTTTCACAGCAATTGATAGTTTACAGTGATAAGACAAAATCAGAAGGGCAAACTTTTTATAACAAGACAAAGATAGAGATCTGGTGACAATAATAACCATGTAATTATGGTTATAGATAAAGAACCCATATGAGTGGGGGTCTCGTACGTGGGCCCATTGCTCTATTGAAGATATAAAGACTGATTAAAGAAGTCACAGTAAACATGATTGTCATGTCAAGTGAATGTTCATAGTGAACGTTCAGACAATGTTCAGACAATGTTCAGACAATGTCAGAAGTGCACACCTTTTGTAACAAAACAAAAATAGAGATTTGGTCATAAATTATAACAACCATTAAAGTGTCAAAGATGTAAGAAATAAGTGAATGATATTACACCAATTTTTTTTTCTTACAGTGAGTGAACGTTCAGCGTTAACGTTCAGGAAACGTTCAGACAACGTTCAGATAATGTTCAAACAATGTTCAGACAATGTTCAGACAATGTTCAAACAATGTTCAGACAATGTTCAGACAATGTTCAGACAATGTTCAGACAATGTTCAGACAATGTTCAAACAATGTTCAGACAATGTTCAGACAATGTTCAGACAATGTTCAGACAATGTTCAGACAATGTTCAGACAATGTTCAGACAATGTTCAGACAATGTTCAGACAATGTTCAGACAATGTTCAAACAATGTTCAGACAATGTTCAGACAATGTTCAGACAATGTTCAGACAATGTTCAGACAATGTTCAAACAATGTTCAGACAATGTTCAGACAATGTTCAGACAATGTTCAGACAATGTTCAGGCAATGTTCAGACAATGTTCAGACAATGTTCAGGCAATGTTCAGACAATGTTCAGACACTGTTCAGGCAATGTTCAGACAATGTTCAGACAATGTTCAGACAATGTTCAGGCAATGTTCTGACAATGTCAGAAGTGCACACTTTTTGTAACAAAACAAAAATAGAGATTTGGTCATAAATAATAACAACCGTTAAAGTTTCAAAGGTGTAAGAACTAATTGAATGAAATTACACCAATTTTTTTTTCTTACAGTGAGTGAAGGTTCAGCGTTAACGTTCAGGGTTAACGTTCAGGCAACGTTCAGACAACGTTGGGTCCTGAACATTCGACATTCGACCTTTAGACGACGTTCACTGAACGTCATCTGAACATTTGCTTGCTAGATTAGCAACTTTGTCCGTAAAAAAACAAAAAACCCGATTACAATCAGCATACTGATTGTATACTGTATATATTGTATATATTGCATACTTTTTTACTCAGTCCAAAAACATGCTTTTTAGGCTGATTGGGAATTCTAAATTGACCCTGGGTGTGAGTGAGACAGGTCCCTCTTGTAAATGAGTCCCCGTGGCTCACCGAGGCTAGCCTGTATAAATAAAGGTTGAATGAATACGTAAAAGCACTTTGAAATGAACAAAGTGGAGATACAATGTTCTTAATTGTGTCAAATAAGATTTTTGAATTTCGTTCTTTTGATTTGATGAGATTAGCAAAATAATTTAATCTTGCATTTTTAATAATCTCGTTTAACGAACTAATTAAGTCTTTAAGGTGAAGCCTGTGAACCAACAGAGCAGTACGTTTCCATAAACGTTCCATTTTCCTGCATACTCTCCTCAATGTCATGATTTCCTTGTTAATCCAAGGAGAGCTTGTACGATAAACAGTGTTCTGTTTTAATGGTGCAACTAAATTCAAAATGTCATTACAGTAAATGTTAAAGCCAGAAACTGCTAAGTCCACATCCAAGGAGTTAAAAATGGCGGTAGGATCCAAATGAGAAATAAAAGTTTCGGCTGTGCTCAGTTATGATCCTTCTTTGGATCAAACGACTAGGAGGAGCAGGGTCAGGGCTGAAGGACACATTGAAATATATGCAACTATGATCACTGAAAAATATGTCCTCCACACGAACATGATCAATATTGAGGCCAAAAGAAAAAACAAGGTCCAAAGTATGGCCTTTGCAATGGGTGGGTGCATTGACATGTTGAGTAAAAATGGAAAGACTCAGTGATAGAAATTAGGTCAGCAGCTGCCTTACAAGAATCATCATCAACGTGCAAATTAAAATCACCCAAAATTAAAATGTTTTCCAGCTTGATGATAGTAGACAGTAGCTCAGTAAATTCAGATAAAAACTCTCCGGCCGCGCCGGGAGGCCTGTATACCAATATACAATAAAACAACTTAAAAAAGCCAACTTTAATTATCTGAAGTTCAAAAGTAGAAAAAGGTGATGGTTTTTCCAGTCTGTAGGGGAAAGTGTCTTTAAACATGACCGCTAATCCACCTCCTCTGTGCCCTTCTCGGGGAGTTGCAAGCACCGAACAGCTCCTGGACAGAGCTCCCGCAGATGAACAAAATTCAAACATTGTTGCCATGTTTCAGTTAAAAACATGAAATGGAGCGATTCCTTTGTAAACAATTCGTTCACAGCAAATGACTTGTTACTGATGGAGCGAACGTTGAGGAGGGCCATGCGCAAAGATGAGAGATTATCCACTCTCACATCCATCCAGCAGCACGCAGATTAAGTTGCTCTTGTCACAGAAGTGATTATGGCGAATAAACCTCTTTTGGTGAACAAGTAGACCTCTATTCATGCAAAGTGAGTCAAATATCGATGATGGGCTATTGCAGGACTCGACATATCCAGCTCCCCATGACGTGTACGACTCCCAGCTGGATTGCATAATCCGCAGACATCGCGATGAAACCCCACCAGCCAAAAATCTGTGCGATCGTCTTAAACGAGCCTTGATTTCGGCTCTAGATCCCCTTTTTCATTTCTTGCTTCTGGCGTTTTGCAGCAAGCCCTCAGGTGAGCAGCAAACAAATGGAGGTGGACAACTCCCTCTAGAACTGCTCCAGCTGTTACAACAGAGCATTAGCGACTCCTTGATCACCAACAGCGCATCTCGGTCATAAACACGTACAGCAAACGTGACGCAGTTACTAATAAAGACTAAATAGACTAAAAATAAAAGCAACAGACGGCTAAAACAGATAAATCGGGTAGCACTGGCGAAGCCACACAAAGGCGCCATCTTGCCGCCTGTGTGTTAACTGTTTCAAACACCTATATTTCAAGAGAAGCAGTGACCCCCTTCATTGTATCAATTATGGCAAGTTAAATACTGTAGTTCTTTAATTTTGTAATTTTTTATATTTGACACTTTTATTTGTAGCCTCTTCTACTGCATCATGCATCTCTCCCATTTACTCTCTCTTTACGCACTGCAGTCGTAATACTGCTACTGATGTTACAACTAGGGCTGAACGATTTTGGAAAATATTCTAAGTGCAATTTTTTTACCTCAATATTGCAATTTAATATGCACTTTTTTTCCAGTGTCTTCTTCTCATGTATTTTTCACCAAACACAAACAATAAATCAATCTGTTTCAGTTGCAAAAAAACTCCACTCTTTTCAACTGCAACTCTGTTTCTGCAAAAAAAAAAAAGTATAGCTCCAGGATAGCAACTTGGCTAAAATGTGTGTGCGAGAGCATTCTGTACCATTTATCCATTGTGTTTATCAAAGCTGTAAACCCAGGCTTCGTCACTATATTAATGGACATCAAGTCTTTCGCTATGAACTCCGTTATTGCTTGTTATTTTCGCATGCCCTTTCAAATTATGTTCATACGTAGTAATACCTTAGAACAGTTCAGTCAGTGATCCCTGTCGGCTGGTACTTTACTTGATGTTGAAGCACTGGTCGTTTGCATTCTAGCTATGCAACTATCGTAAATGGCTTTGTGGTGTTTTTTTAAACGTTGATAAAAGAATTGGTGTCAGCTTGAGAGGTAGCAACAGCAGCATGGCGGGTTCTGCACAACTCTGTGGTCCACTGCTCTCACCCACCTGGAACAGAAGGACTCTTACGTCTGTCTGCTTTTTTGTGGACTTCACATCTGCCCTCAACACCATGATCCCCCAAACCCTGATGGACAAACTACACACACTAGGACTAAGCCCCTCCATTTGTAACTGGGTACTAGACTTCTTAACAAACAGACCTCAGTCAGTGAGGATCCACAACTTCTCCTCCTCCACCTAACCCTCAGCACTAGCTCTCCTGAGCCCTCTTCTGTTCATTCTGCTCACATATGATTGTACAGCCACCCATCCAGGCTGTCATATTGTAAAGTTTGCAGATGATACGGTGGTGGGATGCATCACAAACAAAGATGAGTCCAGCTACAGACAGGAGGTGGAACACCTGGAGAGCTGGTGCAAGGAGAATAACCTTCACGTCAATGTGAAGAAGACAAAGGAGATGATTGTGGACTTCAGAAGGAACAAACACACCCACACCCCACTGAACATAAGAGGATCTGCAGTGGAAGTGGTCTCCAGCTACAAGTACTTGGGTGTACACATGAATGATAACCTCAGCTGGAGCAACAACACCACCAGCCTGATCAAGAAAGGTCATCAGAGACTCTACTTCCTCAGGCGGCTGAGACGAGCTGGTCTGAGAAGCTCAGTCCTCACCTCCTTCTACAGGTGTGCAGTGGAGAGCATCCTGTGCTCCAGCATCAACGTGTGGCATGGAGGCTGCACAGCTGCAGAAAGAAAAGCTCTGCAGAGAGTGGTGAAGGCTGCACAGAAGATGTTGGAGTCAGTCTCCCCACCATCACAGACATCTACACCTCCAGATGCAGGAAGAGAGCCACCTGCATCATGAAGGACCCCACTCACCCAGCACACACACTTTTTGCCCCACTCCCCTCAGGAAGGAGGTTGAGGAGCATTAAGTGTAGAACCACTAGACTGAGGAACAGCTTCTACCCTGAGGCTGTTAGACTCATGAATAAATAACCAGAATAATCACTGTGAAAAAAATCAATCACATCATGTTGCTGCTGATCTGTTTCATGTTGCTGTGTTCATTCGTGCTCATCTGCTCATACAGACTCATGTTTGTGCTGCTGTCTGAAGTAATGTTTTTATGATATTAGTGCGTAGTGTATTTCTAGTTGATGTTTTTCTTAGTTCATATCTTAGATGTTATTACTGTTTTTCTTTTACATTTTATTGTTGGATGTAACTGGGACCCTGTGTACATAATCTCGTTTCATCACATGTACCACATGTGGTGCGAATGACAATAAAGATACTCTGACCTCTGACTCTGACATGTTGTGCAACGTCTTCTCTTTTATAGCCAAAATAATTCAACAATGGACGTGCTGCCCCTCTTTAGTACTAAACTTTCAAATGTGTAAGCTTCTGTCGAGCCTGTTGCCATTGTGCAACAGGCTAAAGCACTGTGTTCACTTCTCTCGCTCCCTGCTCTGCTTTGCTCCGCCCACTCTTGTCACGTAACCAGATCATGTGACCAGTTAAATTGCAGCCTTTGCAATTTGAAGATCTCGTTTTATCATATTGCAATATTATTACAAATGCAATTAATTGTTCAGCCCTTGCTACAACCATATACCGACTTACTAATATTTTACCCTTTTTTATATTGTTAGAACTGCAGTTATAGTATGTGTAGGAGCCATATAAAGGATTTAAGTTTAAAAGAAATGTTTATTTTGTTGCCTGAATTGATTCTGTGAGTTACAGCCAGGTTCTATTGTTTGAAGAAAAATAAGCATTTGGAATTGTATGCTGTTGAAGCTTATGACGTGGTGCCTTCTGATTGGCTGTTGAAATGGGTATAAATAGGACGTAAGCATTCGTTTATTCAGTAGAAGTCTGGCACCCGAAGAGTAACACAGTCTTTTGACCGTCACTTTCTATTTGTTTTGAATCTGTATGCCTTTTTTTTGTGTATATTTTTATTAAGTTCAGTAAAGACACAAATATAATCGCTGGATTCAAGACCTCCTTTTTTGAAGAAATGTGTCGCGTAAAAAAGAGCTTGAAGGGGCTAGACTAGTGAGAGCTTCTGCACTTACATCAAGTCAAAAGACTGAACATCAAGTCAAAAGAACTCTCATTCAGGACTCTTTCAAGACCAAGACAGAAAGGAAAGAGGACTTAGGACAATCTGAGAGTCGACTCCATCAAGGACCTTGCCGGAGTTGAAAAATAAAAGCTGCGAGCGCCGCCGTTGAGAGCAACAGAAACTTCAGGTTGGTTGCTAAGCAACAAAAAACGGTTGGTTGTTAAGCTAACAGGCGAACGGAGCCAGCATCTTCATTAACTCTGTGAACCGTGAAACAGAAATCCTACACATAAAGGAACTCTTTCACACACGTTTGTGTGATCGTTTTAGAAGAGTTAGAAGCTGTGGAAGCTCACAGTTTGTGTGTAAAGATTTAAAAGAAAAGTAAACGGGACAAGATGTCAGACGTTGATGAAGTTGCGGCCGTTGGCCAGAAGAGGGAGCCAAAGCCCACAGAACGAGCTGTTGATGAGAAACTCATCAGGTTAAAAGGAGCCAGAAGAGGCAAGCTGTCACAATTAACAAAAGAGAAGAATAACATTGAAAGATTGAAACAAAATGAATGCAATATTGATTTTATAGATGAAGAATCTTTACCAAACTTTGTCAAATGCCTGGGAGAGTATAAACGCATTAATGAAGAACTGTGTGAACTGTTAAATGAAGAAGATAAATGCAAAAACCAAGATGTGTTCGAGCATAGACATTCTGAGTTTAAACTTTTCATACAAAGCATTATACAATGGATAAACGATGTAATATGCCCTCCAGAGGATGATGTTGGTCCACACAACAGTGTTTCAAAGGCTAACTCAGTTATAAGCAGTGCATCACAAGGATCAAGTACAATTTCAACGCAGCTGAGAATTAAAGCAGAACGTGAAGCACTCTTAGCAAGAGCAGCAGCTATGAAAAACATGGAAGCAATTCAACTAGAAGAAGCCCGTCTAAAATTCAGAAAAGAGCAACTAGAAATTGAAACAGAACTTGCTATTTCAGATGCAAAATTAAAGGTGTATGAAGAGTTTGAAGACGCTCAGAAGTCTGAGGTTGATTATTTTCAAGCTACTCCAAAACTCAGAACTGAGCCTGTTCATTCTGCAGGCAAATCAGAAAAACAAGAAACATTCTCAAAGGATGGACAGCAGGCAAATCTCAACCCTCCTGTATCAAAGAGCACTCCAACACATGTCCAGTGTTCTGATGCTTTTTCAGCTGATCTGTTTCAGGTTCTGCAGCAACAAAATCACCATACTGAAATGCTCATAAAACAGCAAGGCTTGTCCCGACTTCCTCAGAGAGAAATTTCAGTATTTACAGGTGACCCCCTTACCTACAGATCCTTCATAAGAGCCTTTGAGCATGCCATTGAGAACCAAACGGATAGCCAACAAGATCGTTTGTATTATCTAGAACAGTTCACAGGCGGAGAACCGCTAGAACTTGTACGTAGTTGTGAGCACATGAAGCCAGACAGAGCTTATAGAGAAGCAAGAGTTTTGCTTGATCGACACTATGGAGATGAGTTAACCATTTCCACAGCATATATCAAAAAGGCTATGGAATGGCCTCAAATAAAACCAGAAGACAGAAAGGGGCTGAATACATTTGCATTATTTCTGATTGGATGTTCCAACACATTGAACGATGTGGACTACATGTGTGAAATGAACAACCCAACAAACATGAAAAGCATATTGTGCAAACTTCCATATAAACTGAAAGAAAAGTGGAGAAGTCATGCTTACAATTTTAAAGAAAGAAAAGGAACACCAGCCAAATTTCCTGATCTTGTAGAGTTCATCTACCAACAAGCAAAGATTGCCAATGATCCGTTATTTGGAGATATTCTTGATGCCATTCCATGTAGTCAGAGTGGGGCACAAAAGAAATTTGACCAAGTTAAAGGCCTTTCAAAGAGAAGCAGTTTTGCTGTGAATATATCTCCTGCTGAAAAGGATGCAACAAAGAGTCAACATGATGAAACTTCATCATTCAAAACAAGTGCTTTTCAAAGCCCATGTCTTTACTGTAAGAACAGCCATGCTTTGAGTGTTTGCAACAAAATTAAAGAAAAGCCTTCGAAAGACAGAATACAGTTTCTGAAATCACAAGGTCTTTGTTTTGGATGTCTAACTGCAGGTCATCTATATAAAGACTGTAGAAAAAAGGCCTCATGTTCGGACTGTTCTCTTAAGCACCCCACTATTCTACATGTGTTGAAGCAGGATGTTGTGTCAGAAGAAAACAATGTGGATGACAACCCACAAAACACAAGTGAAGTTACAAGTGCTCTTGTGTCTGCTGGTTGTAAAAGTGAAGTCACTGGGGCCGGAGAAAATGACTGCATACTTCCCATTGTACCTGTACAAATAAGACACAGGAAAAACAGGAAGATCATTAAGACTTATGCATTCCTGGATCAAGGTAGCACAGCAACCTTTTGCACCGAGGATCTTGCGAATAAGTTAAATATTCGTGGGAAAAAGAAAGAAATCCTTCTTCGCACCATGGCACAGGAACAGAAAGTCTGTAGTTATGTTCTTACAGATTTAGAGGTCTGTGGTCTCGATGAAGAAGACTTCATCACGCTGCCAGATGTGTACACTCAACCAGACATCCCTGCAACAAGAAGTAATATACCAAAAGAGCAAGATTTGGAGAGATGGCCTTACCTGAACCAAGTTCATCTTCCCAGACTAGAGTCAAATATTGGACTTCTCATTGGAGCTAATGCTCACCAGGCTATGGAGCCGTGGAAGATTATCAACAGCCAGAATGATGGACCATATGCTGTGAAAACAGCTCTGGGCTGGGTGGTAAATGGACCAGTCAGCAGATGTCAAGTTATGGACTTATGTGTCACTAAAAAACAAGATTTTCTTGTCAATCGTATATCTGTATTGAACATTGAAGACATGCTGGTGAAGCATTACAATGCAGATTTCCCAGAACGTCAGTATGAGGACAAACAAGAACCATCTCAGCAGGATAAGCAGTTCATGCATGCTGTAACTACATCAGCACAGCTCTCAGATGGTCATTATTGCATCAAGCTGCCTCTGAAAGATGACATGAGACCCCTTCTGGCACCAGAGACGGATAAAGAAAAAGACAGAGTCCCAACACCTCCCTCTCCTCCCAAGAAGAAAAAGAGTGAAACAAAGAAACGTTTTGCCGACTCAGATGAAGATGACGACGAGCATGTTCATATGAAAAAACACAAAAAGGAGAAGGCAAAGGAGGCAGGAAAGCATAAAGACAAAAGAGAAAAGGAAAAGAAAAAGAAAGCAAAGAAGGATGCTAGTGGTTCAACCAATCTGTTTAAAAAGTTAAACTGTGAGGCCAAAGATCGAGCTCCTCGCAGGCCACCAACTCATCCACCTGCTGTAGAGAAAAGCAGCAGCAAGCCCACAAAGTTAACAGGAAAGACTGAAAAGTTTTCCAAGCCTGTTAAGAAGTCTGCTACACAGAAACCAGACCACGAGAAGACAGAGAGGACCAAGCAACAAGAGGCTTCCAGACCGGACCATAGTTCTGGCTTTAGCCTGGACAGTGACGAACAAGAAGAGGAATGCACGGGAAAAGCACGACCTACAGATGATTTCAGAGAACGAAAGGAATGGCCTGAGGACGTGCAGCATCCAAGCTGGAAGAAGAAAATATCAGCTGAAGATAGGAGGAAGAGGAGAAAGGACAGTGAGCCCAGACTCTACGTGGTCTGTGATGAAGATCAGGAGCCACCATAGAGCTCTGACAAATCTGACAAGAGTCAAGCCACTTTGAGTCTTGGAATGGACCTCAACATGGACTGGATGACTCTGGACGACTTCCAGAAGCATCTGAATGGAGAATAAAATTTTTCATTAAGAGACTGTTTTGTAACCAAATTAAGCAAGCTTTTGTTTGATAAGTTACTGAAATATGTATGGCTCCAATTTAAGTTGAGTTAATAATTGATATGTTAATACATAGTCAATTAGGGGCCGGAAAATGTAGGAGCCATATAAAGGATTTAAGTTTAAAAGAAATGTTTATTTTGTTGCCTGAATTGATTCTGTGAGTTACAGCCAGGTTCTATTGTTTGAAGAAAAATAAGCATTTGGAATTGTATGCTGTTGAAGCTTATGACGTGGTGCCTTCTGATTGGCTGTTGAAATGGGTATAAATAGGACGTAAGCATTCGTTTATTCAGTAGAAGTCTGGCACCCGAAGAGTAACACAGTCTTTTGACCGTCACTTTCTATTTGTTTTGAATCTGTATGCCTTTTTTTTGTGTATATTTTTATTAAGTTCAGTAAAGACACAAATATAATCGCTGGATTCAAGACCTCCTTTTTTGAAGAAATGTGTCGCGTAAAAAAGAGCTTGAAGGGGCTAGACTAGTGAGAGCTTCTGCACTTACAGTATGTATGTCCATTTTTTCAATGTGGCCTAAAGTTTCAGAGTTTCTTGATTTACAGAGATGGGTTCTGATGTGGGAGTGGTGGCACAGAGGTTAAGAGGGCGAGCTTGTAATCGGAAGATCGCCGGTTCAAGCCTCGGTACCGACAACATAAAAATGTGGGTGGGATAAGTGAAGCAGTCACATCTGTCTCCACCCTCATCTGCCCCACTCTGGGCCCTTGAGCAAGGCCCTTAACCCAGGGGCGTAACTTTAGGTCTAACATTGGGGGGGTTGTGATTAACAATAAACACGAAAAAATTGTACACTATACGCTTCAGTGTTTAATACGCGTCATCTCTTCTTCTTCTTCTTCGATGGTGTTTACTGGCAGTTTACAAACTCAGTGCATTACCGCCATCAACTGGACGGAGATGTAATTCAAGAGTCTACTTTCAACAAAAAATAAATAAATAAATTAATTAATTAATTAATTAAAATAAAATTAAATCCTTTCAGCTAATTTTGTAACTTTCAAATATTTAACAAATGCTTTAGTTATAACCTGTGACTGATTTTTCTTCAATAAAGTAACCATTGTCACCGAACTCCCCATTACCCTTTCCAGTGCCTTCCTCTCTTTATTATATTTCTTACAATAAATCAACACATGTTCCACTCCTTCCAGTACCCCACAATTAGAGCAGTCACCTGATGGATGTTTTCCTATTATCTTTAGACCACTATTTAATGTAGTGTGCCCAAGCACTTTGAGATTTTTATTAATGAAAAGTGCGGTATAAATTGAATTTATTATTATTATTATTATTATTAATCCTCAACTTAATCCATACTTCCTCTCTCCTAGACATTAAACTACTATCGTCACTTAGGAGTACCTCCTTCTGTATGTTATGTAAATGTCTTCCTCTTTCCTCTAAATCCCACCTCTCCTGCCACATATCATTTATTTTATCTTTAACAATTATTTTTATTTCTGCTTTACTTAATGGGACATCATATTCAATTTCTCTTGCTGTATACGCGTCATCTCCACGCGACGCGTCAGCTTTGTCCTGATCAAGATGGCGGCGACAGGACCCAGCTAGTACGAAGAACTTCACAAAGAAACACGGTAAAAACAATTATTTCTTTGCGAGAAAAAATATATTACTAAGCTGACTTTATAGAAGACGTGTTCTTGAGTTTAACTAAATGTTCAAATCGGCTGGATTTAAAAAAAAAAGTTCGCTGATTTTTATGCAGGCGCCAGGCGGGTCAAACCGGACGCTTTCTTTCTTTAAATTTAGCTAAATAAACGCTTAAAAATATACAGTATTTCTTCGCTGACTTATGGGTGATAGTAGACGTACTCCTGAGTTTGACGAAATGTTCAAATCAGCTGGATTTAAAAAAAAAAAAGTTCGCTGAATTTTATGCAGGCGCCAGGCGGGTCAAACCGGAGCTTTGTTTCTTTAAATTTAGTTAAATAAACGCTTAAAAAATATATTTCTTACCTCACTACAGCAGATGGGCTCCTGAGCTGAACCAAATGTGAAATCAGCTTGATTTAAAAATCCGCGGTGTGGTTTATGAGTGGTATCTTGCAAACAAAAACAGCGAACCTCACAGCTAATAGCAGCTACATCCATAGCAAGGGGCGGGCAGCGACAGAGTCAGTCCGACCAAAGGAGGCCTTTTTCGAACACATGCATGTAGAAACTTCTGGGCAACTTCATGAGCAGCTCCGTGACTCACGTGACTTCCTGTAGCCGGTGAGATGGGTGATACCAAATTATTTGCATGGGAGGGGGTCAGTCCTCAGGGAGTTTGTTAAAAACATGCAGCAATTTTACTAAAAAATTTGAATGAATAAAGAAAATCAATTATTGATGTAAGATATGTATAATGACGAAATGATTTCATTTTATTGGGGGGGTTAAATGACCGGATCAAATTATTGGGGGGGTCAAAACCCCCCTAACCCCCGTGTAAATTACGCCTATAACCCACACCATCTGCTCCCCCGGGAACCTTAGATAGCAGCTCTCTGCTCCACACAGAGGGATGTGGTAGCTCTGTGGTCTGTGGTTGTGTCAAGAAGGGCACCCGGCGTAAAAACAATTGCCAAGTCTTCTTGCAACTAGTTTGTTGTGGTGACCCCTGACGAAGGGGGAAGCAGAAATATTGTTATGATAACACAAACCATTCCTTATTCCAACTGTATAATGTCTTTGTCATTGTAAGCAATGGTGCTAATCTGGAAATCAAAATTTCATCTTTGAGCCCCAAGCTGCCTTTCTAACCTTTATTTTGTTTAACTCAAAATGTATGATATTTTAAAATGTGGGGCAGCACGGTGGCACAGTTGGTAGAGCTGCCGCATCTCAACGAGCAGGTCACCAGTTCAAATCCTGACCAGGGGCCTTTCTAGGTGGAGTTTGCATGTTCTCTCTCCATGCATGTTTGAGTTTTCTCCGCATACCGGTACTTTAGTTTCCTCCCACAGACCAAAGACATGCATGTTAGGCTGATTGGTAACTCTAACTGTCCCTAGGTGTGAGACAGGGACGCATTGAGACAAACAAGACAAACGTTCACTCTCTCTCACAGTGAGAGAGAGTGAACGTTTGTCTTGTTTGTCTCAATGCGTCCCTGTGATGTACTGGAGACATGTCCAAGGTGTCCCCCACCTCTCGTGCAGTGACTGCTGGACATTGGCACCAGTGACCCCCGTAACCCAGAAAGAAAGGAGCAGGTAAAGATGAAGGATGGACAGACGGACGGACAGATATTTAATTAAACCATCAAATACCATTACGGGCCCATCACTTAATTGGGGTAGCTGTGGCTGAGTGGTTAGAGCAGTTGTCCTCCAATGCAAGAGCTGGGTGTTTATTCCACCAGCAGTCACATGCCTGTGTCCCTGGGCAAGACACCGAACCCCTTATTTCCTCCGACGTGTGTCCCATTGGTGTATGAATGTGATAAATCTCTGATTAGTCTTTGGTAGTAAAGTGCTGTATGGGTAAATGAGGACACATATTGTAGTGTAAAGCGCTTTGAGTAACTTGATGAGATAGAAAGGTGCTGTATAAGTACAGTACATTTACCATTTAATTTAATTAATGAAGGAAACAATGTTTTTACATATGGGGTTAGCAAATAGGTTCTGTTTTATTTTCAGAGATTAATTAAAACAGTTTGAATTAGAATTTCTGTTAGATATTCCTTTTTATAACTATAAATGAGAGAGCGCGTGGATTTGAAATTTTAAATCATGTTTTCATTTGAACAAATTATAGGAAGCTGTCAGTGTTTTTACCAGTGACACCCCCCCC
>JBBPBX010010710.1:22430-35468 GCA_038048925.1 Garcialebias charrua
AAGAAGCGGGTAAAGATAATTTGATGATTTTATAATGGACTTTGCAGGATTTAGTGACATCCAAAGGCCAGATGTACAGATTGGAAGCATCTGATTGGCTCCTGCTCTTCTTCAAGCATGAAATGGAATGAAATATACAGTAGTTGTAGCTACTGAAAACATGGAAAAGTCTGCAAAACCACTGTTTGGTTTGTTCTTACTAAGCTCTAAGCTGAAACAAGAGAACCAGCTTTGTCAAAAGCTTTTACCTATAGTTTTATTTTATCCAAACTTTAAAAAAAGACATTCTAATTTTTATGTAATTCAGCACAGACGAAAAACATGGATATGTAGAATACATTGCATTGTGGGTAATAAATATTCCTATGAATGTTGCACTTGAGGCAAATGTATTATCTCTGTTAATACATCTGAAAGTGTATGCTTCACTTGAACCTTTCTGAGTTTTGTTGTCCATTTCTCTTCTGACCAATCGTGTTTGAGCAGGCTTTGACTGCTTGCAACATAAGCAGGGGTGTGAAGAGCTAAAACGCCACATTAGCTTCAGAGATTCCTAAAAAAAACAGTAAAAAGCAAATATTTTTAAAGAAAGTATGACATTTCTGTTTTATTCTCTTACTTCTTCTTCTTCTTTCGGCTTTTCCCTTTTCAGGGGTCGCCACAGCGAGTCATCCTCCTCCACCTCACTCTGTCCTCTGCATCCTCTGTCCTCACTCCAACTACCTTCATGTCCTCTCTAACTGCATCCATATATCTCCTCTTTGGCCTTCCTCTGTGTCTTTTTCCTGGCAGCTGCATTTCTAACATCCTTCTACCAATATACCCACTGTCCCTCCTCTGGACATGTCCAAACCATCTCAGTCTGGCCTCCCTAACTTTATCTCCCAGTTGTTCAACATGTGCTGTACCTCTGATTATCTCATTCCTGATCTTATCCATCCTTGTCACTCCTAAGGAGAACCTCAGCATCTTCATTTCTGCTACTTCCAGTTCTTTCTCCTGTCTTTTTGTCAATGACACTGTCTCCAGACCATACAATATAGCTGGTCTCACCACTGTCTTGTAAACTTTTCCTTTGACCTTTGCTGACACCTTTTTGTCACAAATCACTCCTGAAACTTTTCTCCATCCACTCCATCCTGCCTGGACTCTCTTTTTCACCTCTTTACCACATTCCCCATTTTCCTGGACAGTGGACCCCAAGTACTTGAAGTCCTGCACCTTTGTGACCTCTGCTCCTTGTAGCCTCACTGTTCCACCAGCCTCCCTCTCATTCACACACATGTACTCTGTCTTACTACGGCTGACTTTCATTCCTCTTCTTTCAAGTGAATACCTCCACCTCTCCAAGTTCTCTTCCACCTGTTCCCTGTTCTCACCACAGATCACAATGTCATCTGCAAACATCATAGTCCATGGGGATTCCTGCCTGACCTCATCTGTTAGTCGGTCCATCACCAGAGCAAACAAGAAGGGGCTCAGAGCCGATCCTTGATGCACTCCCACCTCCACCTTGAAGCTATCTGTCACTCCTACAGCACATCTCACCACTGTCCTGCTGTCTTCATACATGTCCTGTACCAGTCTAACATACTTTTCTGCCACTCCAGATTTCCTCATGCAATACCACACCTCCTCTCTTGGCACCCTGTCATATGCTTTTTCTAAATCCACAAACACACAATGGAGTTCTTTCTGACCCTCTCTGTACTTCTCTATCAACATCCTCAAAGCAAAGATGGCATCTGTGGTGCTCTTTCTTGGCATGAAACCATACTGCTGCTCACAGATAGTCACCTCTTGTCTAAGTCTTGCTTCCACAACTCTCTCCCAGATCTTCATTGTGTGGCTCATCAACTTAATTCCCCTGTAGTTGCTACAACTCTGTACATCACCCTTGTTCTTAAAAATGGGAACCAGCACACTTCTTCTCCATTCTTCAGGCATTTTCTCACCCTCAAATATTCCATTAAATATTTGAGTCAAAAACCTCACTGCCATCTCTCCAAGACATTTCCAAACCTCCACTGGTATGTCATCAGGTCCTACTGCCTTCCCCTTCTTCATTCTTTTCAGAGCTTTCCGGACTTCACCCTCACTAATCTTTCCCACTTCCTGGTCCACAGTTTCTATGACCTCTACGCTTCTTTCTCTTTCATTCTCTTCATTCATTAGCTCCTCAAAGTAATCCTGTTTTATTCTCTTACTAAAAGTCAGAAAAAAAATTGTCTTTGTAACTTAATAAAGTTAGAAATACACTATTCTTAACAGAACAAAACTCTTCTTGAGTCTAACCTGTATAAATAAAGGTTGAATTTGAAAATAAATAAATAATCGGAAACAATATGTGTATAAAATAATAATAAACACATCGGCTTTGTTGCGTTTCAGTCATGCCTCGTAGAAGTTTTCGCCTGGTGTCCGGTGGCTATTATAATTCAGATGAAGAGTCTGACTCGAGCACTGTGACAAACATTTCCTACAAAGAGAACCCTGTCAAGTAAGTAACTCTGTATTTGTGTGTAAAAAGTTAGAATTCTGGTCAACAGATCTACTTGACAAATTTCATTCAAAGAAGTTTTTGTCTTTTTTTTTTTCTGATGCTTTTTTCTTCTTAGGGTTTTCAAGAAGTCGGGGGCTCGGAAGTCTGGCTCCCGAGCGTCCAGTAAAGCCAAAAGCAATGCTAGTTATGTTTCCTCAGAGACACCTGTCACTGCAGGCCAGTATGACCCCAGCATCCAGACACAAACAAATTCAGGGGTGTCCAACTCTGGACCTCGTGAGCCACTATCCTGCATGTTTTAGAAGTTTCTCTGCTTCAAAGCACCTGATCTGAGTGAATGGTTTAACAGGCTTCTGCAGAACTTGCAGAGGTGATTCAGCCATTGAATCAGGTGTGCTGGAGCAACAAGAAACGAGTAAAACATGCAGGATGGGGGCCCTCAAGGACCAGAACTGGACACCCCTGATATTCTTTGACTTTTAATTTGTACTGTTATATGTTTCTGGACTTTAACAAGAAGTGTGAAGAAGTGGAACAAACTACTGTATTCATAAAAATGATTTATGGAAAGTGCAGTCTGAAAAAAGTGCACATTAGCATTGTATACTTTTGCTTGTACACAAAAATACTACATTTTCAGCAATATACATTTAAGTAATTTTGAAAAATTAGATACAGGTAGTCCTCGACTTACGACGGAGATCCGTTCCTACGTTGCATCGTAACCCGAATTTCAACGTAAGTCGGAACATACGTCCAAACTGCACCTTATACGTACAGACTGTATTTTACCAAGCACTTAGCCTATCCTAACACAGTACCCTACATAATTATCAAAAAACACATACATTTGAGAGCTATAATGAAGGGGAAAAAAGAGTTAATTTTCTACTCTGGAATGCTGGTGAAGCTATTTCCTTCGTTTCTCCCTCCCTCCTCCGGATTCTCCATTTGTTTACGTTGTAAAACCGCCGTCCATAAAACAGCTACTTTTCCACAGCTGCTGCCTGTCCAGCTTGGTCCAACAAGTTTTGTTTTGTTTTTTGAATGTCCAGAGGACCAGACTTAGCTTTTTAAGAGAGGACAGAGCAGCTGTAGCCTCCGCAGCTAACCGGAAACTGCCGGAAACTGCGTAACTCGGCTGTTCAAAATAAAAAATTCAATTTAAAAAAAAAAAATTCTCATGGAGATGCGTGTCGTAGCCACGAAACGTCGTAACTCGAGACCGTCGTAAGTTGAGGACTACCTGTAGTGTATTAAATGTAAATTACATGTTTCCTTCTGATAAGTCTCAATCTGGTCATCTGGACAGTTTCTTTTAGTCGAAACGTTTCACCCTCAGTCCAGAGGGCTTCCTCAGTCAGAGTTCCAGCACACCGATCTTCCCCCACCAAGCTGCAAACAACTTATGTGAACCAACCAGTTTGCTGGAGCCAAGATGGTTTCGACGTTTCGACTAAAAGAAACTGTCCAGATGACCAGATTGAGACTTATCAGATTTGATACCTGGATTATTGAGTATGAACTTTATTACATGTTTCCTTATTAATAAACAAATTAAAATCTATATTCATGAGCTGTTTGCCCATGCAGTATAAGCTTTTGATGAGTAAACAAAGTTAGTCCTTACACTACTGTAAATAGTTACTTTGTATATAGTTTTGCTCATCTTTGATGTGCCTTACAGATGTGAGTCCGACAAGCAGCCCGACTCAGTCGACCATGAGGACTGTACCTTACACCCCTACTGTGGCCACACCTCGGCCGGCCCTGACTCCATCTTCCTCCCGTGGTCAGACGCCCACACGATGCTCCTCAGTTACCCCAGAACACAGCCATCACGCCGGCCTCTGCAGCTCCATTATGCCGGCTTTACACTGCAGAGCCGAGCACAAGGAGCCGAGCCAAAGTGGCATGGACAGCTCGGGGTACTCCTCATCTGAAGGCACCTACAGGAAGCCGTTACCTGTCACCAGTAAAACCAGCAGAATCAGCAGCAGCAGTGGGACTCCCAGTCCTGGATACAGAAACAAAATCAGGAGTGCCTTATATAGTCTGATGGGTGAGCACTTGGTCTTCATTATCATGCATCTGCCTTTGTGCTGTGAATAAATAATAAGCTGTTTGTTTGTTTGTTTGTTTGTTTGTTTGTTTGTTTGGGGCAGATTCAGCCTCTGTAATGTCCGTTGTAGTTCAATCAAAACTGCTTCATCTGAGAGCTTCAGGTATGTTATCTGTGTCTGTAACAAGTTCAAGTCTGCACATGTTTGAATAGTTTAAACCTCAAATGTTTTCCAGTGACATTTTCACATTATTTGTCAACATTTAACGCATTACTGAGTACTGTATTACTTTAGAATCACCTCGTGTGATATTTGGCTCTGGCTTGTCAAAATCCCTGCAAACAAACGTTATTTTTCTTTCTTGCAGCTAATAACTCACTCAGTAATGGGGTGAAGAAGGCGTGTGTTCTGGTTCTCCTCCTCCTCTTCATACTTCTATGTAAGTAACATTAATATCTTAACGTTTTCAAGCTTGCATGCTGCCTGCTGAATGTTTCATACTCATTTTCAAGACATCTCTCGACTTCAATGATTTTTCTCTACTCATTTTTACATGTGTTGGATTTTACAGAAAATGAGTGCACAACTTTTTTTTTTTGCACTGTGCACACTGTTTGAGTCAATGAGTGAGCATGTTGTGTCCTTTGATCCTGGAGTTAAGTGATTGTTACTTTGTGTGCTTTCTCTAAGGCGTTGTCCCTCCTGTGTCTTCCAGGTATTTGGTTGCTCCTTCCTTTGTTCACCTCTTTCATCACAAAAACCCCATCACAGACAAAACCCATGGGTCAACCACTTATACCTACCAGTCTTTCTCCTCCACCCATGCTACACACACCTGTGGTGGTATGACTGTTTGTAACTCTGTGTGTATTTGTTGGTTTAATTGTTTGGCACAGATGGATAGATTTCTATAGATTGTAAATGTAAATGCATTGTAGGGGTTCGCCGATAAATCGGCCCCGATTTCCTTAATTTTGGGAAAACGGCCAATGCTTGCATGATGAACCGATTTTACAGATTTCTTTAGTTTTAACAACAATTGTCTAAACTTCATTTATATTTCAAAGCACTACCTTGTGACCAGTTAAAACAAGTTAGTATTGTTTCTAGAATATTGTTCAAGGGTCTGTTTTTCAACAAAATAAGATTGAAATTTGATGGTGCATTGTGACGCTTACAGCATCTAACAGTGTTGCTTACCCGGTATAAAACTAAATTGGTATCGGCCAAAATCGGAATCGGCAAGTCAGACTTTGTAGAAATCGGTGATCGGCAAAAAAAACTGCAATCGGTGCACCCCTAATATATTGTAGATTACCTGCAGAATATAACCACACAACTAGAGAAATTGCATTTCCTGCGAAAATGCAGTGTGAATGCTTATTGCAGAAGAACTTGCTGAAAAACAGCTGAAATTTGTTTAAAAAAAAACATGCTGAAACATAGCTGAAAATGTAGAACAAGCGTAAGTCAGTAGGAGAAAGCAGAAAGAACACAAAATTTGATATCAGTGCAAAAAATCTGTAATTAGCTGAAAAGGCTAATAATAACATAAAACAGCTAAACGGTAGCTGAAATAACTGAAGCTAACAGGAATAAGCTGAAAGGAGTCTTAACAAGTTGAAATGAGCAGAATTAAGTTAATTAGGCTGAAAGTAGCAGAAATTACCACAAAAACTTGAATTTATCTGAAAACAGATGAAATTAGCTCAAATGTGCTAAACAAAGCTAGCTGAACAGGTAGAGCAAGCTTAAATTAGCTGAAGAAAGCAGAAAGAACACATTTGCCTAGTTCGGCTTAAAGAAGCAGAAATGAACACAAAAACGTGGATACAGTATTACCGTATTTCAGGTGTATAGGTCGCACCCTTTTATGTTTTTTTTTTTTTCAAGGCCTGCGACCTATACACAGGTGCGACCTTTATATGGCTTGTTATCACTTTCGGCAAAACAAATGTTTAAATCCAGCTCATTTCATAATTACGTTCATTTATTGGGCAGCACGGTGGCACAACTGGTAGAGCTGCTGCCTCTCAGCGAGAAGGTTGCCGGTTCAAATCCCGGTCCGGGGCCTTTCTGGGTGGAGTTTGCATGTTCTCCCCGTGCATGCGTGGGTTTCCTCCGGGTACTCCGGTTTCCTCCCACAGACCAAAAAACATGCTTGTTAGGCTGATTGGTGACTCTAAATTGACCCTAGGTGTGAGTGTGAGAGTGGATGGTTGTTTGGTGTGAGTGAGACAGGTCCCTCTTGTAAATGAGTCCCCGTGACTCAACGAGGCTAGCCTGTATAAATAAAGGTTGAATGAATGAATGAATTTATTAAGGAAAAGTTCAGCTCAGACATATATTTGCTATAATTTTTATCAAACAAATAATTGTTTTCAAGTGTTAATCTTCTTAAAAGCCTTGCTGTGCACTCCTGTGGCAGACATTTGCAGCAGAGCTAAACGTAGGTGCGACCTATACACCGGTGTGACCTATCTAGGGATTTTTCCAATCTATTGGTGATAATTGGACAATGCGACCTATACACCGGTGCGACCTATCCACTAGAAAATACGGTACCTGAAAAAAGCTGAAACTAGCATAAAAACAGGTGAAACGTAGCTAAAAAGGCAGAAAGAAGCTTAAATTGCCAGAGCACATTTTTGCTGAATTAGGTTGAAAAAAGTTGAAATGAGTGCAACAAAATTGGAATTAGCTGAAAAAGCTAAAATTAGCATTAAAACAGCTACCGGTAAATAATAGCTGAAATAGCAGAAAAAGCTGAAGCTTAGCTGAAAGTAGCTGGAAAAAAGTTTAAATTTTCACAAGGAAACTAAAAGAAGCTGAACCAGAACAAATTGTGAAAGGAGCAGTAAAAGGTTGTAAACAGATTTAAAGATTTGAAGAATGTAAAATGTGCTCAATTCATTTTCTATGAGGGAAAAAAATGGCAGAAAAGGGTAAATATTTCAAAAGGCTAAAGTTTTTTTTTATTTTTTAGTTTTTTAGTTTTTTTTCATAAATCTTTATTTTCAACATCACAAAATAAGAACAATATAATAGAACATAACTATGAAAAACAAGAGTAGCCAGGGGGAACATAAATCGAACAAAATAAACAGAAAGTTACAGTCATATTATTTTTGCAAAAAGAAAACAATTGTACAACATGTAATATATGTGCCAAGTCTTATGTATAAAACAAAAAGATAAAAATATAAAATTTAAATAAATAGATTTTAATATAAAAGTTCGTCCACAATCCCAAGTTGAGAGCAAGCCCGTATTGTTATTTTTGCCTTGTGATTAGTTGAGGGTCTAATTGGAAGTAAATATTGTTTAAATTCAATTAAAAAAACAGAGAAATCCGATTTTTTCGTCAAAAATTTACATTTGTGTATGTGAAATTTAGCCTTAATGATCAAAAGATTAAATAAATCAAAAAGCTAAAGTTGCACCAATACCAAAGTCATAGCCGAAAGAGCTGAACGTTTTGATATATGATTTGTTGAAATAGCACAAAAGTGTGGAACGAGAAAGATGCTGAAAAATATACGGAAGAAAAATGGATCACAAACATTCATACAATAAATGTTATGTTTTCACTGAAGAATAGTTGCACATCAAATGTTTTAAAACTTCATCACACATTAGCAATATACGTAAGCAGTAACAAGCACAAGTTATTTAGTGTAAAGAGTTTCTTTTTTAAGACTTTGTTTCAGACTCAGTGGATCCTTCGCTTAAAGAGTAAATTGTATTTTTTACATTTAAAGGATCTTAAACGTGTGTAGTGAATTAGCACTATTTTAAGGAACACTCAGCATTAAGTTGAAGCATAAACAGATTATAAAAATGCTATTTATAAATAATTGCCTTTATTTTAGCTTTGCTCACTTAGCATGTCTTTCTGGTAACTTTTATTGTATTAAAAATGTTTTTGTTTTTTATTTAGGATCCTGTTGTCATATCTGCAGCTGTAGAAGCAAAGATGCAACATTTTCTGGTAAGACAAAGGCAACTTATTAATAAAATAAATGTTTAAAAAAAAACATGTTTGATTTTGAAATATTTTTTAAAATTTGAATTGCCCATGTAGCATTCTAATAAAATTGCAGCTTAACTGCACTATAGGATCTTTTCAGGTGGACTTTCTGATTTGGTACTTCAACATTTAAAGACCACTTTTACAAATTTTGGTGTAAACCTTAATGAAATGTTTGGGAAGGTTTTGAAGTTGTTTCAAAAGTTGTTGTTTTTAAGTGTAATCTAAACATACATTTGTATATGCGTTTGTTACAGGTGGAGCTTCAGCTTAAGCAGCAGCATCTTCTCTCTCAGGTTAGAAAATAGTTTTGCCCACTTCTTTTCCTTGAACATAAAAGTATTCAGGCCTTTTAAAGTGAGAAGATGATTTAAGTGTAAGGTACACTATTTTATTTTATTTTATTATGTGAATGTGAAGCTGGGAAAAGCATTGTTTTATGTCTATTTGCCAATAAACTACCGGTACCTTGATGAATGTAGATATAATAACATGTAAATTCATTTACAATAGCAATTAGATGAAAAAATAATCAAATACATTTTACTCTATCAACTAATCGCCCAAAATCAGTTGAATAACAAGAGTATATTGAATAGTAAGTAAGTTTCTTTCGGCTGCGCCCTTCTTCAGGGGTTGCCTCAGTGAGCAAACTCGTATGAAAGATTTGACAATTGCTTTATGCTGGATGCTCTTCCTGATGCAACCTGGGCTTGAAGCTGCAACCTCAGGATTACAAGACCTGAGGTCCCTGAGTACCCTGACCATCAAGCTAACAAGAGTATATTGAATATGATCTAAAAATCATCATTGTGTATAACTGCTTTTTAATATCTACTTCTTGAAGCTGTCGTCCTTTGATTATTGAACTCTATTATTTATTTAATTTTTGCTGAGGGGTGTCAGAATGAAAATCCAGGTTAGGTTGCAATTCCTCGTAACTGGGCTTTGATTGCAGCATCATCTAGTGTTGCTAAAGTGAAACTGCAGCACAGGATCATTTCTATTGGAAGGGAAGTCTGAGATTGTCATCATTGTATGTTCCCATACAATGGCCACATTGGTTCTCTGCATTTAACCAATCACACCTGGGATACACCCAGGTGGAGCAGTGGGTAACTGTGTAAGCGCCTGGCAGCAATTGGGAATTGGTCAGAGTCAGGGTTTCTTTATTGTTTGCACCACATGTGATACATGTGGTGGAACAAGATTATGTACACAGGGTCCCAGGCGGCCCTACCTCTACCCCATCTCAGCCCTAAGGTACCTGAGAATTTAAAGAGCACCTGTACATATTTTGGTGAATACTTTTTAATTTAGCATATGTTTAGTTATTAAATAACTCCAAAGTCCAAGCTATTTCTAAGCATGCTTGTTACCGTGGTTAGAAACAGACACACACACACACACACACACACACACACACACACACACACACACACTCACTCAATTCACACCTTAGTCCTAAACCTGACCCACCAACGAAACTTGTACTTATGGGGACCGGGCTTTGGTCCCCACAAGCAGCAGTTGGTCCTCACAATTTTTCATCCATTCAACCTTTATTTATACAGGTTGACCCATTGAGACTCGAGGACTCATTTACAAGAGAGAACTGAGAGACTTACTACAATGTGTTGGAAAAATGGGCCTTACAAAGTAACTTAAGCAAACACACATGCAGGCAGGCAGATAGGCAGACAGACAGACACAGATTAGATAGATAGATAGAAGGATTTGAACAGTGCTAACCTGTGTGGACGCTCTTCTTCCATTCTCAACGGACGTTCACTAAAGTCAAATGTCTTGTTCTTTCAGATGAACGAGAGACAAGAGCTGAACATGCAGGTTATGAGAGCCAAGCTTGAGGCAGTGGAGTCAGACATCCGGTACCATCTGGAGCAGGAGGTTTCTGGGATGGACAAGCAGATAGCAGAATACCAGACAGACAGTCGCTTTGCTGCTGCAGGTCTCAACCTCAAAATCCAAACTTTAGAGGCCCAGAATGTCAAGGTAACTGTGATGATGTAAACATGTAAACAAACAAGGTTTCTGCAATACTTTAATCCCAACACAGAGAAACTATTGAGTCCTGCTTCTGTACAGTGCATGGTACAGTATTCTTATGACTCTCTCATGTCTCACAGCTGTCCAATGAGTTGTCATCCATCCAGCACATGCCTCCTCCGACCCCCTGTCCTGACATCAGCACGGCCCCCGTCAAAAATCATCTCACCCCGGAGCTTCAACAGGCTATGGAAAAATGGCTCTCTGACCGCATCAAGGTTGTAAATGTAGCTGTTTTTTCCTCTGTTAGATATTAATGAGTATCGTTGCACTTGTGTGTTCTGCTTACATCATGTTTGTGAATCAGGAGCAGGATGCAGTCAGGCTGGCTGACAAAGGAATCTGCACAAAGTGTGAGCGTCCCATGGCAGATAAAATGGCTGACTTTGCTCTGGAGACTCAAGGTCAGAAATATTAGGATAAACATTTATTTAGGCCTGCAACTAATGAATTTTGATTTGCATGTGCATTGTTGTTCTTATGGACATCAAACAACCATCAGTTTTCAACATAACTTTTAGTTTGCTGAATGTATTTCTCCACTGGTTTGTGTTTTTTTCTTGTTAACAGTGAACAGTTAATTATCTTGTTAATTTTAAGCATATAATATGTATTTTATGAAAGGTTAATTTAAGTCCAACACAGTTGTACATAAGTTTTTTTTTATGCATTGTTTGTCTGTAGGTGCCAGTGTTGTCAGCACCAGGTGTTCAGAGACATATCGTATACGTTCAGCATGCTTGACCATATTTGGTTTTCCTCTTTGGTATCCATCTGAAAGCCCTCGCACTGTCATCCAGGTACATCCCTCTGTTTCAGATTAGCAGGTAAAGATGAGCCGTCTCAGTTTTCCTAACTATAGGCCCTTTCTGTCTCCTTCTCGAACAGGGTTACCCCGTCCTGCTACCAGGAAAATGTTGGGCATTCCACGGTGTCCAGGGCACGCTTGTCATCTCTCTCTCACACCCCATCAGGGTAACTCATGTGACTCTGGACCACCTGCCTCGCTACAACTCCCCCACCGGCCACATCGACTCTGCACCCAAAGACTTTGAAGTCTATGTGAGTGCTCGTGGACTGGTTTTGAACAACATCCCATGTGGTTTTTTTGCAATAAAATGTTGGCTTTTTTTAAAGTACTAATACCGTAGTCCCTCGAATATCATGGGGTTACGTTCCACACACCATCGTGATAGCTGAAAAACCACAAGGTAGCAACACTATATTTATTTTGATTAGTATTTAATAGTATTTATTTATATATATATATATATATATATATATATATATATATATATATATATATATTATATATATATATTATATATATATCAATAAGCTTTATTATAAATGCACCGAGATACGAGAACATGTACGTACAGTTGTCCGAAAGATGGACGTAGTGTACAAAGCTGCTGCTAATTAGCGTGGCCTTCCTATGCTTCCTCAGAATAATATTTTTGCTTAGATGAGAAAAGGGAAGAAAACATGAGAGACTGTATTAAAAAAAAGATCTCACATCTTGTCCTAGACAGGGCACGATTTGTGGCATAAAAAAAAACTACCACAGCATAGCACATAAATAGACGTGATACATGTACATATAGGCCGGTGAAGAAATTGAATTTTAAGGGAAGCTTGTAACATAGTCCAGAGGCCCCCCTCTCAGCCATTGTCCAGATAAGAGGTGTTGGTTATCATCAGCTTTGTTGAGGTTCCATCACATGTCCATGGCCTTGGGGAAGGGAGGGGTGAGGAGACAGACAGAACGTCTTTGTTTGTTTTTTCAAAACGTGCCAGGAGGAGTTGAGATAAGTCCGCCATCAAGGCCACAGTTTGGGTCAGGCAGGACTCGTAAATTGCCCTTTCTGCCTTTTAAAATCTCGCTGGTACATTTCTCTGATGGTGACTCCAAACAGCCGAATTGATTCCTTACGCCGAAAGTCGAGCTCACAGCTTTCTCCAAGATTATTCCCAGCCATTCATGGGTGCTGCCAGAAAGTTTACAGTCCTGATAAACCAGCTCTCTGACGCAGCTCCACATAATTCAGTCTGAGTGCTGCCAAGCTTCGACACATCCACACAAATTTGTAGAGAATCCTGATTTCACCAACCCAAACAGCAAAATCCAGTTGTCATCATGAATCCAAATTGTTTCCGTCGAGGTAAGAGGGTCCTCCTTACCCTGACTCCTGTCGGGAGAAGTTGATCAATTTTGTTGAGAGACCACCTGATCAAATCCTTTGAATTAGGAAGGTATGCAAGAAAAAAGAGGCTCTTTAAGGGTTCACAAGACTAAAGGGAGCAAAGCAGGGAAGCGGGGTGGGGACGGTGCACAAGGAGACACGTCTGTCTTCACTGGAGCACAGAGAGAG
>JBBPBX010010710.1:38354-51092 GCA_038048925.1 Garcialebias charrua
TATATATATATACACACACATTTTCAATCTTGCATTTACAGCAGATGGGACGTATTTTTGGCACTTGAATACTTGAAAAGCTTTATGGCTAACTTTTTTTTTTTTTTTATCTACCGGCATGCTGATTTTATGATAGATATGTGTTTATTTCCTTGTAAAAAATATTTTAAAATAATAATAATTAAAGGGTTCTAACTTTGTTATGAGCCAGTCCACCAGGAATGAAGGGTTTATTTTCATGTCATTTTCAAGTTTTTTTGTTTTTTTTAGAAGGATACACTGGACAAAAATATAACTTATTAGAATAAATCATCAAATACATAAATAGAAGGAGAGCTCTTATTTAAAACGTGACTCAATTGCCAAGTTTTTTGTTTGTTTATATGTTTATCATATTCGAAAAGAAAATGTCTTACTGTAATTTTATTCAAAGATGCACTAGAGATGATGTCAAGTAAACTCCTGCTAATTATGTCAGACACCAGTTTGATTCATGACAAAGCAGACTGAAACCCAGGATCAATATTTTTTATTTTTCTTAGCTACCTTTTTTTTGTCCTATTAGATAAATCTGAGCTTCTGATATTCTGACATACAGTTTAGGAAAATAAATATCACTGAATTATTAATATGTACAGTATTTCTAACCCTAGAAATCACTAAGGATTAGGAACCTTTGTTTAATGGATTTTTTTTTTTAATTCAATCTTTATTTATATAGGTTAATCTCATTGAGCCTCAGGGACTCATTTAGAGACCTGATTTTTTTTTTAAAGGTTTTTAATCTGACATGCAGTTGTGAACATCAACCCTTTTTTCCACATTTGTAAACAAGTTGTTGAACTATGTATTTTATTTTCACTTTAAACTCGGAATTAACAGCAGTAAAGTATTTGTTATTCAATTTACAACATTTCTGTATGTTTAGCAGATTCATTAATAGCTACATTTTGACATGCACTGCATGTTTAAAAATACATTTAGTTGATGTAAAATATTTTTCATATGCAAATTAATTTTTTTATCAACTTGTTCATTTGTCTGCTAATTTCTTTACGTTTCATTTCAGGAGAACATAGATTGTATAATCCTTTCTGAATTACATGTACAAACTGTTTATGGTAATCCATAAAAGCAATTTAGTGAACAATGTTTAATTTCATGAAACTCTTTATCAGGTTTGTCCAGCCACATGTATTTATTTGCTCCATATGTAAATTAAAGCAACAACTGATCATTGTTTTGAATCACTGATGAGACGAACTGGTGTTTGAAATGCTCAATAAAATGTTGCAACATGTTGAACTCTGTTTCCTTTATGTTTAATGTTGTAGAAAGTGTTTTTTGTGAAGGTGTAGTTAGTGCAGGGCTTATTCACATCACTGTGTTCCACCTCCTGCCTATAGCTGGACCAGGGCAGTTTTGTAGATACTGAGCTAAAAGTTGGTGTGGCATAGCTGAGAATCATTCCCATACTCTAAAGTTAATGTTACATAGTTATTTTTGAAATTTCATCGAAAATTATGTAACTGGGACCCTGCATAATTTTGTTCCACCACGTGGTGCAAATGACAATAAAGAAAGTCTCGACTCTGAAAAGACTGAAACTGTCCTCAAGATGATAAAACTGGCATGAAAGGCAACAATGGATCATAAATGCATAATTTAAAGATTGCTAGATCTTCGATTGTTATAAGCATTTGCTTTAGTTTTACTAACGTAATCATGAATTACTGAACTCGAAGCACTTCAGTAAGATCTTGCAGTAGATTTCTCATTTGCTGGCTTGCATCACCTGTTTACAGCTAAGAGAGTTGCATCAGTGAGAAGAAAGTTATGCTGCAGAGTGCACTGAACAGTGGTACATAAAATCCCAAAGGATCAGGGTTTTATATTTATTATTTTTATTTTTACATATGGTCCGAACAAGGAGCATATGAGACAAATGAAATGTTAATTTGTGATGGAGTGCTTCAGAAAACATAAACATTGATAGTAAAATGCTACAAGAATGCATAAGTAAACTTAAACACAACGACTGCATTTTGATATACAGTACATGTATTTAAAATAAATGAATGATTTATTGAAACAAGTTGCTTGATGATAAAAGCCTGAAAGGCACTGCATGAAACAAGCAATTAGTACTTCTATAGAAACCCAACTCCATTTGAACACACCCACCGTGCATCATGAAACCATCCAATCGTTTCATACATTCAAACTGCTCTGGTTCACATCAATGACCAATTACAGCACAGATAGGACACAACTTACTGAAAAAAATTAATAACCAACAAGAACTGGCCTAACCTAAGAGCACAAACTGGTTCTTGGGAAGCGAGCTCACAAGTTCCTCAGCCCAGTCAGGAAAAGTCATGCTGTAGGTGAAGACTAATTGAGGTAAGTTGATGTGATACTTACTGGTAGTTTTCTACGGAGAACCTTTCAGACAGACTTTAAAAAATATGTGTATAAAAACTGAACCTTAACCGTTTTCTTCACTTTTGTCTCCAATGAACCCAGCCTTCCAGCATCAAGACCTCTCACTGACCATGTTAAACACCAGTCTAAGTTCAGCCGTCAGCCTTCACGATAACTCCTCCACATCCGAGGGTTACCATGGTCCTCCACTGTGGTATCACTACCCCGAGTGTGAAAAGACCCCTTATGCTTTTATTTTCTACTACGGAGTCAAGGTGATCAACTTCATGGTGGGATCACCAAGTAATATCTTGGTCGTCTGGCAGATTGCTCGTAAGAAAAAGAACAGCTCCACATCTGACGTCTTCATCTTCAGTTTGGCGTTATTAGATGCGTACTTCTGCTTGATGACACCCATAGAGCTGCTCAACAGGATGCTGTGGAGTAACGATTATGTCTGGTGCTTCCAGAGGTTTGCGTACGGGGTCAAGGACTTAGCGCCACTTTTTCTTGTAAGTGCCTAGAATGTTCTCTTGTGATGTCATCTTCAATTCAAACTAAATATACTTGAAAAAAAATATATATATATATATTTTTTTTTTCTAATTATAGCCAGTGGTGGAGAAAGTACTCTAACACAGTACTTAAGTAAAAGTACAAATAAACAGACAAAAATGTACTCTAGTAAAAGTATAAATACCATATTAATATTTTTACTTAAGTAACAGTAAATAAGTACTTTCTTTTAAAAACACTTAAAGTATTAAAGTAAAAGTACTTGCTGAATGTATTACCTAATGCAATGGTCTACAATACCGTTAAGTGTGTGTACTTTATGTATATTTTCTGTAATACATAAATAGTGTTGAGCCATTTTAATGAACAATGCTGCAGATAATACATGTTTTTATTGTGTTTACTCTGTGACACAGTTCACACTTTGACTTGTGATTCTGTTCATCAGAATTTCAGGGATGACATGCAGCGATAAATGTCCATCCATCCATCCATCCATTTTCTTCCGCTTATCCGGGGTCGGGTCGCGGGGGTAGCAGCCTAAGTAGGGAGGCCCAGACTTCCCTCTCCCCAGCCACTTGGAGCAGCTCCTCTGGGGGAATCCCAAGGCGTTCCCAGGCCAGCCGAGAAACATAGTCCCTCCAGCGTGTCCTGGGTCTTCCTCTGGGTCTCCTCCCGGTGGGACATGCCCGGAACACCTCACCAGGGAGGCGTCCAGGAGGCATCCTAACCAGATGCCCGAGCCACCTCAACTGGCTCCTCTCGATGTGGAGAAGCAGCGGCTCTACTCCGAGTCCCTCCCGGATGACTGAGCTTCTCACCCTATCTCTAAGGGAGAGTCCAGACACCCTGCGGAGAAAACTCATTTCAGCCGCTTGTATCCGAGATCTCGTTCTTTCGGTCATAACCCAGAGCTCATGACCATAGATGAGGGTGGGAACATAGATCGATCGGTAAATTGAGAGCTTTGCCTTTTGACTCAGCTCTCTCTTCACCACGACAGACCGGTACAGCGCCCGCTTCACTGCGGACGCTGCACCTATCCGCCTATCGATCTCACGCTCCAGTTTTCCCTCATTCGTGAACAAGACCCCGAGATACTTAAACTCCTCCACTTGGGGCAGGACCTCCTCCCCGACCTGGAGAGGGCATGCTACCCTTTTCCGGCTCAAGACCATGGCCTCGGATTTGGAGGAACTGATCCTCATCCCGGCCGCATCACATTCAGCTGCAAACCGCTCCAGCGAAAGCTGTAGATCACGATCTGATGAAGCCAATAGGACCACATCATCTGCAAAAAACAGAGAAGCGATTCTAAGGCCACCAAAACGGATCCTCTCAACACCTTGGCTGCGCCTAGAAATTCTGTCCATAAAAGTTATGAACAGAATCGGTGACAAAGGGCAACCTTGGCGGAGTCCAACTCTCACCGGAAACGAGCCTGACTTACTGCCGGCAATGCGGACCAAGCTCTGACACCGGTCGTACAGGGACCTAACAGCCCATATCAAAGGGCCTGGTACCCCATACTCCCGGAGTACCCCCCACAGAACCCCCCGAGGGACGCGGTCGAATGCCTTTTCCAAGTCCACAAAGCACATGTAAACTGGTTGGGCAAACTCCCACGCACCCTCCAGGACCCTGTTGAGGGTGTAGAGCTGGTCCAGTGTTCCACGACCAGCACGAAAACCACACTGCTCCTCCTGAATCCGAGGTTCGACTATCCGACGGACCCTCCTCTCCAGAACCCCTGAATAGACCTTACCAGGGAGGCTTAAGAGTGTGATCCCCCTATAGTTGGAACACACCCTACGGTCCCCCTTTTTGAATAGGGGAACCACCACCCCAGTCTGCCAATCCAAGGGAACTGCCCCCGATGTCCACTCGATATTGCACGCGAACACCATGTTCAGACATAAGGGTGTCCATATGTGCTCTTGGCACCAGGACACCCTAGGTCGCAGTTCAATGATCGACTTTGTTGTCGTCTCATCTGATCTGCGGCCGCATGTCCTGGACACTCGGGTGAAGAGAGGGGCGGAGCTGTCAACTGACCACTACCTGGTGGTGAGTTGGCTCCGATGGTGGGGGAGGATGCCGGTCAGACCTGGCAGACCCAAACGTATTGTGAGGGTCTGCTGGGAACGTCTGGCAGAGTCTCCCGTAAGACGGAGCTTTAACTCCCACCTCCGGGAGAGCTTTGAACACGTTCCGAGGGAGGCGGGGGACATTGAGCCCGAGTGGGCCATGTTCCGCGCCTCTATTGTCGAGGCAGCTTATCGGAGTTGTGGCCGCAAGGTTGTTGGTGCCTGTCGTGGTGGCAACCCTCGAACCCGGTGGTGGACACCGGCGGTGAGGGATGCTGTCAAGCTGAAGAAGGAGTCCTATTGGGCCTTTTTGGCCTGTGGGACCCCGGAAGCAGCAGATAGGTACCGACAGTCCAAGCGGCATGCGGCTCGGGTGGTTGCTGAGGCAAAAACTCGGGCGTGGGAGGAGTTCGGAGAGGCCATGGAGAATGACTTCCGTACGGCTTCGAGGCGATTCTGGTCCACCATCCGGCGTCTCAGGGGGGGAAAGCGGTACGCGACCAACACCATTTATGGTGGGGATGGCGTGCTGTTGACCTCAACTCGGGATGTTGTGAGTCGGTGGGCGGAATACTTCGAAGACCTCCTCAATCCTACTGGCACGTCTTCCACTGAGGAAGCGGAGCCTGGGGACTTTGGGTCGGGCTCTCCAATCTCTGGTGCTGAGGTTGCCGAGGTGGTTAAAAAACTCCGCGGTGGCAGGGCTCTGGGGGTGGATGAGATTCGTCCTGAGTTCCTTAGGGCTCTGGATGTTGCGATAAATGTCATTAAACAAAATAAGAATAATAAGGAATGATTATACCTTTGAAAGTTTTTATGTAACACAAAGTAAAACCAATGTGTCATTTTAACTGTAGTAAACACATTGAAGTAAAAGTTGTCTGACAGAAAAAAGGAGCATTAGACCTAACAAAGGAACAGGCTCTGATCATTTCAACTCCAGTTTGTCTTCAACTCTAGTTAAAATACTGTCTAGTCAACCTTGTAATGGATCAACAATTAACAATATTTTAACTTCCTGACACCAATTTCAAAACTTGGACTTGGAGACATCTCTTGTCTCAACATCATGAACTGACACATATTAATATTGGGGCGGCCGTGGCGTAGTGGTAATGGCAGTCGTCCCCCGATCGGAAGGTTGGCGGTTCGAATCCCGGTTCCCCACACCATGTGTCGTTGTGTCCTTGGGCAAGACACTTAACCCCGAGTTGCTCCCGGTAGGACTGGAAAGCACCTTGCATGGTAGTCTGCCGCTACCGGTGTATGAATGTGTGTAGCATTCAATGTGTGTAGCACTTTGAGATTTTCACTAATGAAAAGTGCGTTATAAATTGAATTCATTATTATTATTATTATTATTATTATTAATATTGCAGCAAGAATTTCTTGTTATTTCAATAAGGTCATGGGTGGTGTGTATCTTCTGGCTGAATCTTGGTGATGGAATCCATTTTGGGTGTGTCAGTGGTGCTGTGGGTGCTCCCAGCTCAATGACGTATACACTAGAACAGGGGTCTGCAACCTGCGGCTCTGGAGCCACATGCGGCTCTTTGGTCCCTCTGCAACAGTCAAAGTTTCACTTTATGCTTTATTTCTATACTTAATTCATTTTTCCACAATAAAAAAAACCTAGGTTTGTATAGGTCATAGTTTTTATTAATTAACAAACCCTCTTTAAAATAATCAGGTTTTTTTTTTCATTTGTCTTAAATTGTAAAAAATCAAAATTATTTGTTATTTTATTTTTATAATGTCACCCCTAGTGGCCACAAAAGCCCCTTCCAACAAACTTAAAGTGACCCATGGGCCACCAGTTGATGCACAGTCGTAGCATGTTGCGGCTCCGAACACTTTTAATTTAGTGAACAAAGGCGTAAAATGGCTCTTTTGATTGTAAAGGTTGCAGACCCCTGCATTAGACTATACATCATGCACTCTTCTTGAAGGCGGGTCTAATTTTACCTGTCCACTTTGCAGTGATTCAATGGACCAACTCCCCTCTCGACATCAATTCTTTCAAACTAACGACAAATCAAAAAGCTGCAACGTGAATGTAACTTGTAACTCAACACATAATCGAAATGTAGTGTAGTAGAAAGTACAGATACTTCATGTAAAATGCAGTGGAGTAAAAGTACTGTACCCACATTTAATTCTACTTAAGTAAAGTACAGATACATGAAAAATGTACTAAAGTACAGTAACAAAGTATTTGTACTTAGTTACATCCCACCACTGATTATAGCCCTCTTTACAACCATTCTCCAACTTCAGGTTTATTTATTTATTTTACTAACGAAAGGTTATGTTGGAGCCACATATAAAAAGTTCAAAAACTGTAATATGTTGGGTACTCATTAGGGATGTAACGGTACACGTGGGTGTACCGAACCGTTTCGGTACGGCACGTTTGGTTCGGTCCACCTGCGTACCCTTTCGGTTATCATTTCCCTTATTAAATGTTATTAACAGGAGAATATATGCACCACGGAACTAAAATTACTAGGCAAGTTTCAGCACGGCGCTATTATCTTGCAGCACGTGTAGCATTAGCAGCCTAGCATGTCGTTGCAGTCTCCTGTTTGTGAACGTTATGGCTTCCTTGTTAAAGCTATACTCTGTAGTTTCTGCAGTACCCTGGGACTTAGAAAAATTTCCAGCAGGTGAAATCATTCTGCTCCCTCCCCTCAGAGCCATATATGGCTCTGAGGGGGAGGCTCTGCTGAGATTCAAATTCAAGCTCTGTTTTTATTGGCTGATTCAAATTCAAGCTCTGTTTTTAATTGGCTGGTTACAAACTCTGTTTTTATTGGCTGTCATTGTCCTGGTCACTCTGTGTTTTTAGTGTTTTTATAAATGCTGATAGAGAAGCAAGGGGACTATAGTTTTTTTCAGAGATTACTTTGTCTAACATCAGTTTGTCAGTAGATAGTGACAGAGTGAAGAAATATGTTAAAAATATATTGTTAGAAAAGTTAGACTACATTACAATCTTACATACCCCAGCTTTAAAAGACGAGTGCAAATCCAAAACTGTGTGTGGACGTTGTTTCACGGAGACTGGACCTGCAGCAGCAACACGTCCTTGTTAAAGGACTTGAAACGACGTCATCCAAACGTGAACATTTTCTACAAGCAAGAAAAGCAGCTTGTTGCAAACACCAAACAGCAGCATTTAAGCAACCTTCATCAGGTAATTCAGATCGGTCCAGATCAATAAACTGTAGAAGTTTTTAAAGATCTGGATCTACGTCTGAATGTTGTTGATGCGCAGGCTGTAAAGTTATTGAGCATCGCTACGGCATCCATCATGTCAATACTTCAGCCAAAAAGTTCAGCACTTTATGAAAAAGTTAAAACTGATATTGTCAACAAGCCCTGGACCAGATTAAAGCTCTGCCCTGATGATGATGATGATGATGATGACCGAGAGATTCAACCACCTCTCCCGTTCAAGATAAGAAGAGGTATTGTTGTTTTACTGTTATTATCTAATTAACATTTTTAATTTAAAACTATAATCTTATTAACTCTTTTTTTTTTTTTTACCTCTTTGTGTTTTATTTCCAGTCTGGGACAGAGATAGAAGCTGTCTTCTTCCTCTTCAGGGAACTCCACCAGATCACCTGCAGCTAAGAAGTCTGTGATGACTGAACTCTAAACTTTTCCAGGGACCTGTCCCAACTGGAGGAGCAGGTCCAAGAAGAGGTTGTTGTGAGTAATGAGGACAAATACAGCCACACTGCTGCTACCTGTTGTTATTGAGATGATTTTCTTCACCACTAGAGATCTTCACTGCAACTAGATCTGTGCTTTTAGCAGAAAATGTGGACAAGTTGGTCTTTTTGGACAAAAACTTTAAACTTGATTAGTTAGATTGTAACTGTCTGTTGCTGCTTATTGTTCTGGTTCTGGCTGTTATTGGATTTATTAAGATTTTTATTATTGTTTGTATAGTTTATTTATTATAAAGAATGTGGTTTATTTAGAATATCATCCAAATGGGTCACTTTTATTTATTTTTATACAAACGTATTGTTTACTTGACACATTTTCAAAATAAAAATGTTATGTCTTTTTTTTTTTTGTACCAAAAATTAACCGAACCAAACCCTCCTTGTAATTCAACTGAACCGAAATGTGATTTTAGCGTACCGTTACACCCCTTGTACTCATTACCCATTGTGGTCCGACATATTTAAGAATTTAGGTACCCCAGAAGAATAGGTAATAACCCACTTACTGTATATCACACTTTCTTGAGTGTGTGAAAATAAACTTGTGCAAACTAACCCATTGTTAAAGACAGGCTAAAACAAATTATTTATTACCTGTATCCTAAATTGTGACTGTTAAGGATTGCTTTGCTTAATAGACACCTAATGTCAGGAAACAGAACTCTGTTATAAATGAGTCCTCATGGCTCAATGAGACTAGCCTGTATAGATAAAGGTTGAATGAATGAACCTAAGCCATAATATTTAATAAGATAATTCTTCTTTCTTCCTGACTGTAACCCCAGGTGTGTATCTGCATTGATCGCTACATGGCCGTGGTCCACCCAGTGATTTTCTCCAGATACCGAGACAACATGGCCCGAACCGCCATTTCTGTCGTGGTCTGGATTCTGATCATTCCTTTCAGCCTGACAGACGCAATCCTTGGAGTCATGAGCGTGATGGAAGTCTTCAGCTGGGTCATCCTCTTGGCATTTGTTGTTATGGTCTACTGCAACATCTCTGTCATCTGGGTTCTCCGTCACTCCATGGCAGGAAAGGAGGTGATGCATCCAGTGAAGAAGAAAGCCTTGAAGATGGTGCTGAAAAACCTGGCCATCATCGTGGTCAACTATCTGACTCCTGTGGCCACCATGCCGTTTGTGTCAGTTTACACAAATATTGAGTACCGTTGTTTCATCGCCATCATCGTGTTCTCCATCATGGATCTCAGTTGCATCATCGAGCCCCTCCTCTACATCACAACGTTGGAGAAGCTGAACGTTATGTGCTGCAGGAAGGTCTCTACAGAAAGCTTGAACAACAAAGTGTTGTCCGTGTCAGGAGAGAAAAACACCCTCCAACTGAGTTCTGCACTTTACACATAGCGATGCGTTCACTAACGTTGGAACAGCCACAGTGCATTCAAGAGCTAGGAACTATTAAATTCAGAAAGAAACAACCCAGAACGAACCTAGCTCAGTAAACAAGCCAACTACACAACAATGTGTACTTTCTAACAGCATTGTTAATAAAGGTTAATAAAGGTTGAATGAATATACTTCATTAAAATCAGACTTTCCGTCTTTTATTGTTCAGTTCAAACTTTCCAAGTTTTTGTCATTGGATATCGCACCCAATAAATGTTGTTTTGGAACTTCTAACCATTCATTTTTACTTAATACTCTTACAGTTTCAGTACAGTTTACATGAGAAATTTACTTTTGATACTTAAGTACATTAAATGTCAGATACTTTAAGACCTTTTCTCAAGTAATAGTTTTAAAGGAGATTTTAACTTTTACCAAAGTAATTTTATGGTAAGCTACTGTACTTTGTATTTTCACTGAAGTATCACTTTGAGTTTATACTACACTGAGCTGGACTCATCATTGTTTTTGATGCATCGACCACTGCTGTAGTCTTCAGCTTATACTGAGCTAAAAGTTGGTGGTAGTAGCTGAGCATCATTACCCACACATAATCTAAGATCTAAAGTTAAATTTACATAGTTATTTTTGACATTTCATTGAAAAGACTAAAACTGTCATTCTCAAGATGATAAAACTGGCATGAACGGCAATAACGTACAGTAATGCATAATTTAAAGATTGCTAGATTTTTGATTGTTATAAGCATTTGCTTTAGTTTTACTAACGTAATCATGAATTACTGAACCCAAAGCACTTCTGTAATCAGAATCACAATAAGCTTTATTATCATTGCACCGAGATACAACGAGAACATGTACGGACAGCCGTCCAAAAGATGGACGGAGTGCACGAAGCTGCTGCTATAAGCGCTGCCTTCTTATTCTTATTCAGATTAATACTTTTTAGCTTAGATGAGAAAAGGGGAAGAAAACATGACGAGAGAAAGTATATTTTAAACAAAAAAAGATCTCTCACACCATGTCGTAGGCAGGGTTTGAGGCATCAAAAAAATCTACCACAGCAAAGCAACATAAATAGACATAATATATATGGGGCCGGTGAAGGCATTGAGTCTTAAGGGAAGGTCGTAGCATAATCCAGAGCCCACCTCAGCCATTGTCTAGATAAGAGGTGTTTGTTATCACCAGCTCGGTTGATGTTCTGTCACAAGTTCACAGCCTTGGGGAAGGGAGGGGTGAGGAGACGGACAGAGCATCTTTGTTTTTTCATAAACATGCCAGGAGAAATTGAGATAGTCCGCCTTCAAGGCTAGGTCCAGATCCACAGTTTGGGTCAGGCAGAACTCGTAAATTCCATTTCTGCCTTTTAAAGTCTTGCTAGTACATTTCCCTGATGGTGACTCCAAACAGCCAAATTGATTATTTACGCCGAAGTCGAGCTCACAACTTCTCCAAGATTATTCCCAACCGTTCATGGGTGCTGCCAGAAAGTTTGCAGTCCCAATAGTAATATCTTGCAGTAGATTTCTCATTTGCTGGCTTGCATCACCTGTTTACAGCTAAAAGTTGCATCAGTGAGAAGGTTAAGCTGCAAAGTACACTGAACAGTGGTACATAAATTCCCAAAGGATCAAGGTTTTTGTTTTTTAAATACACAACACACTCATCAAATGAATGATTTATTGAAACAAGTTGCTTGATGATAAAAGCCTTAAAGGCACTGCATGAAGCAAACAATTAGTAGCCTACTTCTATGTAAACCCAACTCCATTTGAACACACCCATCGTGCATCCTGAAACATCCAATCGTTTCATACATTCAAACTGCTCTGGTTCACATCATTGACCAATCGCAGCACAACTTACTGAAAAAAATTAATAACCAACAAGAACTGGCCTAACCTAAGAGCACAAACTGGTTCTTGGGAAGCGAGCTCACAAGTTCCTCAGCCCAGTCAGGAAAAGTGATGCTGTAGGTGAAGACTAATTCAGGTAAGTTGATGTGATACTTATCAGTAGTATTCTACGGAGAACCTTTCAGACAGACTTTAAAAAATATGTGTATAAAAACTGAATCTTAACCGTTTTCTTCACTTTTGTCTCTGATGAACCCAGCCTTCCAGCATCAAGACCTCTTACTGACCATGTTAAACACCAGTCTAAGTTCAGCCGTCAGCCTTCACGATAACTCCTCCATCCCCGAGGGTTACCATGGTCCTCCACTGTGGTATCACTACCCCGAGTGTGAAAAGACCCCTTATGCTTTTATTTTCTACTACGGAGTCAAGGTGATCAACTTCATGGTGGGATCACCAAGTAATATCTTGGTCGTCTGGCAGATTGCTCGTAAGAAAAAGAACAGCTCCACATCTGACGTCTTCATCTTCAGTTTGGCGTTATTAGATGCGTACTTCTGCTTGATGACACCCATAGAGCTGCTCAACAGGATGCTGTGGAGTAACGATTATGTCTGGTGCTTCCAGAGGTTTGCGTACGGGGTCAAGGACTTAGCGCCACTTTTTCTTGTAAGTGCCTAGAATGTTCTCTTGTGATGTCATCTTCAATTCAAACTAAATATACTTGAAAAAAAATATATATA
>JBBPBX010010711.1:0-46522 GCA_038048925.1 Garcialebias charrua
TTGTTTTTCCTGATTTCATGGCTAAAAATGTCACAGTCTAGCCAGCTAACTCTCTGACCCTCCTGGCCCAGATAATGGATTTAAATTTGATAGTTTTCAGATGGGAACAGATGCGCATGTTTCTGTGTGTGTGTGTTGGTTTATTTGTCATTACCAGGACAGACTACGTACCGCTACCATTGACAAACCCGTGTGTGCGCGTGTGTGTCCGTGTCCGAGTGACCGCTGTCACAGCGGGGCTTTCTTCGCTGTGAGTGTGTGTGTGTGTGTGTGTGTGTGCCGGGCCGGCACGCTCCTCGGAGGGACACAGATAAAAAGAAAGCCCCGCTGTGAGTGTGTGTGTCCACGAGTGACCGCTTTGCTCCCTCCAGCTGCGCGCACAGGGAGAGAGAGGGAGAGTCAGAGGGAGTAACGTGCAAACGTGAGTTCAGACTTCCTCGTCTGCCTTTGGAGGGCGGAGTTAATGTAAGCAGATCTTTGAAGGGCGTGCCACGAGATCTCATTATCATAAACCGGTCGTTCAAAACGAAAGTTAAAAATGGCAGAATTAAAAAGGGTATAATTGATTATACCCTCCCTGGGCTGCCACCTTACCGTGGTGGAGGGGTTTGAGTGTCCCAATGATCCTAGGAGCTATGCTGTCAGGGGCTTTATGCCCCTAGTAGGGTCACCCAAGGCAGACAGGTCCTAGGTGAGGGACGAGACAAAGCGCAGCCCACAAGACCCCTTATGATGAATAATATAAATGGAAACAATGTTCCCTCGCCCGGACGCGGGTCACCGGGGCCCCACTCTGGAGCCAGGCCCGGAGGAGGGGCACGTTGGCGAGCGCCTGGTGGCCGGGCTTTCACCCATGGAGCTCGGCCGGGCACAGCCCGAAGAGGAGACGTGGGTCCCCCTTCCCATAGGCTCACCACCTGTGGGAGGGGCCAAAGGGGTCGGGTGCATTGTGGAATGGGTGGTGGCCGAGGGCGGGGACCCTGGCGGTCTGATCCTCGGCTACAGAAGCTGGCCATTGGGACATGGAATGTCACCTCTCTGGTGGGGAAGGAGCCTGAGCTAGTGTGTGAGGTTGAGAGGTTCCGGCTAGAAATAGTCGGACTCACCTCAACGCATGGCTCTGGCTCTGGAACCAGTTTCCTTGAGAGGGGTTGGACACTCTTCCACTCTGGAGTTGCCCCTGGTGAGAGGCGCCGAGCAGGAGTGGGCATACTTGTTGCCCCCCATCTTGGTGCCTGTACGTTGGGGTTCACCCCGGTGAACGAGAGGGTAGCCTCCCTTCGCCTACGTGTGGGGGGACGGGCTCTGACTGTTGTTTGTGCCTATGCGCCAAACGGCAGCGCAGATTACCCACCCTTTTTGGAGTCCTTGGAGGGGGTATTGGAGAGTGCGCCTCCTGGGGACTCCCTTGTTCTGCTGGGGGACTTCAACGCTCACGTGGGCAATGACAGTGAGACCTGGAGGGGTGTGGTTGGGAGGAACGGCCCCCCTGATCTGAACCCGAGTGGTGTTCTGTTGTTGGACTTCTGTGCTCGTCATGGATTGTCCATAACGAACACCATGTTCAGGCATAAGGGTGTCCATATGTGCTCTTGGCACCAGGACACCCTAGGTCGCAGTTCGATGATCGACTTTGTTGTCGTCTCATCTGATCTGCGGCCGCATGTCCTGGACACTCGGGTGAAGAGAGGGGCGGAGCTGTCAACTGACCACTACCTGGTGGTGAGTTGGCTCCGATGGTGGGGGAGGATGCCGGTCAGACCTGGCAGACCCAAACGTATTGTGAGGGTCTGCTGGGAACGTCTGGCAGAGTCTCCCGTAAGACGGAGCTTTAACTCCCACCTCCGGGAGAGCTTTGAACACGTTCCGAGGGAGGCGGGGGACATTGAGTCCGAGTGGGCCATGTTCCGCGCCTCTATTGTCGAGGCAGCTTATCAGAGTTGTGGCCGCAAGGTTGTTGGTGCCTGTCGTGGTGGCAACCCTCGAACCCGGTGGTGGACACCGGCGGTGAGGGATGCTGTCAAGCTGAAGAAGGAGTCCTATTGGGCCTTTTTGGCCTGTGGGACCCCGGAAGCAGCAGATAGGTACCGACAGTCCAAGCGGCATGCGGCTCGGGTGGTTGCTGAGGCAAAAACTCGGGCGTGGGAGGAGTTCGGAGAGGCCATGGAGAATGACTTCCGTACGGCTTCGAGGCGATTCTGGTCCACCATCCGGCGTCTCGGGGGGGAAAGCGGTACGCGACCAACACCATTTATGGTGGGGATGGCGTGCTGTTGACCTCAACTCGGGATGTTGTGAGTCGGTGGGCGGAATACTTCGAAGACCTCCTCAATCCTACTGGCACGTCTTCCACTGAGGAAGCGGAGCCTGGGGACTTTGGGTCGGGCTCTCCAATCTCTGGTGCTGAGGTCGCCGAGGTGGTTAAAAAGCTCCGCGGTGGCAAGGCTCCGGGGGTGGATGAGATTCGTCCTGAGTTCCTTAGGGCTCTGGATGTTGTGGGGTTGTGTTGGCTTACGCGACTCTGCAATATCGCGTGGACATCGGGGGCAGTTCCCTTGGATTGGCAGACTGGGGTGGTGGTTCCCCTATTCAAAAAGGGGGACCGTAGGGTGTGTTCCAACTATAGAGGGATCACACTCTTAAGCCTCCCTGGTAAGGTCTATTCAGGGGTTCTGGAGAGGAGGGTCCGTCGGATAGTCGAACCTCGGATTCAGGAGGAGCAGTGTGGTTTTCGTCCTGGTCGTGGAACACTAGACCAGCTCTACACCCTCAACAGGGTCCTGGAGGGTGCGTGGGAGTTTGCCCAACCAGTTTACATGTGCTTTGTAGACTTGGAAAAGGCATTCGACCGCGTCCCTCGGGGGGTTCTGTGGCGGGTACTCCGGGAGTATGGGGTACCAGGCCCTTTGATATGGGCTGTTAGGTCCCTGTACGACCGGTGTCAGAGCTTGGTCCGCATCGCTGGCAGTAAGTCAGGCTCGTTTCCGGTGAGAGTTGGACTCCGCCAAGGTTGCCCTTTGTCACCGATTCTGTTCATAACTTTTATGGACAGAATTTCTAGGCGCAGCCAAGGTGTTGAGAGGATCCGTTTTGGTGGCCTTAGAATCGCTTCTCTGTTTTTTGCAGATGATGTGGTCCTATTGGCTTCATCAGATCGTGATCTACAGCTTTCGCTGGAGCGGTTTGCAGCCGAATGTGATGCGGCCGGGATGAGGATCAGTTCCTCCAAATCCGAGGCCATGGTCTTGAGCCGGAAAAGGGTAGCATGCCCTCTCCGGGTCGGGGAGGAGGTCCTGCCCCAAGTGGAGGAGTTTAAGTATCTCGGGGTCTTGTTCACGAATGAGGGAAAACTGGAGCGTGAGATCGATAGGCGGATAGGTGCAGCATCCGCAGTGAAGCGGGCGCTGTACCGGTCTGTCGTGGTGAAGAGAGAGCTGAGTCAAAAGGCAAAGCTCTCAATTTACCGATCGATCTACGTTCCCACCCTCATCTATGGTCATGAGCTCTGGGTTATGACCGAAAGAACGAGATCTCGGATACAAGCGGCTGAAATGAGTTTTCTCCGCAGGGTGTCTGGACTCTCCCTTAGAGATAGGGTGAGAAGCTCAGTCATCCGGGAGGGACTCGGAGTAGAGCCGCTGCTTCTCCACATCGAGAGGAGCCAGTTGAGGTGGCTCGGGCATCTGGTTAGGATGCCTCCTGGACGCCTCCCTGGTGAGGTGTTCCGGGCATGTCCCACCGGGAGGAGACCCAGAGGAAGACCCAGGACACGCTGGAGGGACTATGTTTCTCGGCTGGCCTGGGAACGCCTTGGGATTCCCCCAGAGGAGCTGCTCCAAGTGGCTGGGGAGAGGGAAGTCTGGGCCTCCCTACTTAGGCTGCTACCCCCGCGACCCGACCCCGGATAAGCGGAAGAAAATGGATGGATGGATGGATGGATAATTGATTATCTAAGAATTATTTTGTGTATTAAATTGAATAAACACTGTCTGGTAACCGCAAAGACATACCATAAAATTTTTAAAAACCTATCTGTGGTCTCCTTTAATTCATTCCAGATTAAAAAAACACAAGAAAACTATTTACAATACAACAAGAAATGAAGCATAAAGTCTTTTTAATCTGGAATGAATAAATAATCTAAAGAAAGAAGGAAAAAGAAAATAGTCATACCCTGTGGGAATCAAACACACGAGGTCTCGATAAGGTTAGGTGCACCTAACGGCGCACTGCTTTACCCAGTGAGCCACCAGGACACGTGCATATTTCAAGGTCCACATTTATTATAAACATACATTCTTTGGCTTTAGTTGGTCATTTACTCCCATGAGTGACGCTGCTAATAAGGACAGATTTTCTTTTCTCGATCAAGGAGAGCAGAACTTCAATCTCCGCACCTGTACAGTTCTTCTTTTTATTGTTCACTGTCATTTTATGAACGAACATGTTTTGCCTCTGAGGCAGGAAATGTAGCCTTATATGGTGTTTTGAGGGGTGGGGATTATGTAAATAACCTCTCCGCGTGCACACGCAGGTTGATAGAACAGGTAGGATTCATCATATTTGCGCAGCCATTTACACACTTTTCCTGAGGATATTGTTGAATCTGACGTGGCATGTTCATACGAACGCTTCGTACGAACAAAAGTAAGAGAAATTTAGGATAAAAATACGAACATGTTCGTGCATGAGGCCCATTGAGTCCAAGTGGGCCATGTTCTGTGACTCAATTTTTGAAGTGGCTACCTTGAGCTGTGGCTGCAAGGTTGTCAGTGCTTCTCGCGGTAGCCATCCTCAAACTCGGTGGTGGACACCCCCCCTCCCCCCGGGTTAGGGAGGCTGTCAAGCTGAATAAAGGAGTCCTATTGGGTGTTGTTGGCTGGTGGGACTCCAGAGGCAACTGAGGAGTACCAGATGGCCAAGCGGTCTACAGCCTTGGCTGTTGCTGAAGCAAAAGCTCGGATGTGGGAGGAGTTCGGTAAGGCCTTGGATGAAGAGTCTCGGTTGGCTCCGAGGAGATTCTGGCAAACTATCAAGCGGCTGAAGAGGAGAAAGTAACTCTTTACTAACAATGTGTTCAGGCGGGGTGTTGTTGACCTCAACCAGTGATGTCGTCGAGAAGTGTACCCGAGGGGAGTATGAATACTTGATGAAGCTTGTGTGTGTGTGTGTGTGTGTGTGTGTGTGTCTGTGTGTATGTGTGTGTGGTGAAGAATACTTCACAAACATTCTCAATCCCACCGGCATGTCTTCCATGGAGGAAGTGGAGTCAGGGTACTATGGGGTTGGTCTGTCCATAACCGTGGCTGAGGTCACCAAGGTAGTTAAAAAGCTCTGTGGTGGCAGGCAGGGCTCTGGGGGTGGATGAAATTCGCCCTGATTTCCTTAACTATCTGTATGTGGTGGGGCTGTATTGGTTGACACGCCTTTGCAACATTGCATGGACATCTGGCGCAGTGCCACCGGATTGGCAGACTGGGGTGGTGGTTCCCCTCTTCAAAAAGAGGGACCAGAGGGTGTGCTCCAATTACAGGAGCATCACTCTCCTTAGCCTTCCTGGTAAGTTATATTCAGGTGTACCGGAGAAGTGAGTCTGATTGTTAGTCGAAACTTAGATCCAGGAAGAACAATGTGGATTCCACCCTGGCCATGGACGCTGGACCTGCTCTCTACTCTCACTAGGTTCCTCGAGTGGTCATGGGAGTTTGCCCTTCCAGTTTACACGTGTTTTGTGGACTTGGAGAAGGCATTCAACCATGTTCCTCGGGGGGTACACAGTGGGGGGTGCTTCGTGAATATGGGATTGGGGGTTCATTGTTACAGGCTGTTCTGTCCCTATACAAGTGGTGCAAGAGTTTGGTTTGCATTGTCAGTAGTAAGTCGGACCCCTTCAGGGTGGGAGTTGGTCTCTACGGGGGCTGCCCATTATCACTGATTCTGTTCATAACTTTTGTTGAAATAATTTCTTGGTGCAGCCAGGGGGCGGAGGGATTCTGGTTTGGTGGCCTCAGGATTCCATCTCTGATCTTTGCATATGATGTGGCCCTGTTGGCGTCATCATGCTGTGATCTTCAGCTCTCACTGGAGCAGTTCGCAGTCAAGTGTGAAAGGCTGAGATGAGAATCGGCACCTCCAAATCTGAGGCTATGATCCTGAACCGGAAAAGGGTGGATTGCTTTCTTCAGGTTGAGGGTGAGGTTCTGTCTAAAGTAGAAGAGTTCAAGTATCTTGGGTTTTTTTTGTTCACGAGCGGGGGAAGAATGGAGCGTGAGATTGGCAGACGGATTGGTGAAGCATCTGTAGTATTGCAGACTCTGTACCAGTCCGTTGTGGTGAAGAGCGAGCTAAGCTATAAGACAAAGCTTTCTGTTTACCGGCCGGTCAATGTTCCTACCCTCACCTATGGTCACGAGCTCTGGGTAGTGGCCAAAAGAATGAGATCATGAATACAGATGGTTGAAATGAGTATCTTACGCAGGGTAGCTGGACTCTCCCTTAGAGATAGGGTGAGAAGTTCATTTATCCGGGAGAGATTTATGCCCCTTTTCCACCAGTCGGCGCGGGTCGGTTATTGCATAATATTTGCATGCCAGACACGCGCTGACGGCATTTCCACCGGATATTCCGAGCTGCGCCGCACCAGGATTTTGGTCTCATTTCTGAGGAGTACCGCGCCGGGAGGAGGAGTGGAGCTGGCTTTCACTGAAGCGAGGGAGCGAACACTGAAGTACTTTACATGATTAACACGGTAAAAACAATTATTTGGTTTTAAAATTATAGCAAAGAGGGGTCTTAAGCTGAACGTGTCCTTAATAAATTGACGTAATGCTCAAAACTGCAGGATTTAAAAAGTAGGATCGCCACGTGCACCTGCGCGCGTGTCGGGCCGGTTTATTTCCTTAAAATGTAGCTAAATAAACGGATCTAAAAATCTATTTCATAGCTGGCTTTATAGCACGAGGGTTCTTGAGCTTAACCGTTCCTTAATAATGCCACGTAGTGGTCAAATCTGTAGGTTCGTCACGTGCAAGCGCACGCGTGTCGGGCGGCTTTATTTCATAAAAAAAACAGCTGTGGAAACAGAACTGCATGTGAGACGAACCAAATTGATCCGATCTGATCCAACCCACACTGAGCGGTGGAAAAGGGGCATTAGAGTGGAACCGCTGCTCCTCCACATTGAGATGAGCCAGTTGAGGTGGTTCAGGCATCTGGTAAGGATGCTTCCTGGGTGCCTTCCTTGGGAGATGCTTTGGACATGTCCAACTGGGAGGAGACCCTGGGGAAGACCCAGGACACGCTGAAGCGACTATGTCTCTTGGTTGGCCTGGGAACGCCTTGGAATCCTCCCAGAAGAGATGGAAGAGGAAGCTGTTGAAAGTGATGTATATGCCTCCTTGCTCAAGCTGCTGCCCCCTCGACCTGACTTCAGAACAAGTAGAAGATAATATGTATGTATGTATGTACTGTATGTATGTATGTATGTATGTATGTATGAATGTATGCATGTATGGAGGGAGGGATGGATGGATGGATTGATGGATGGATTTATTGATGGATCTCTGGACCTCTGTAGGCTGCTTAACGGAGCCTCTAAGTCTGCAGAACTTACACTTAAAATGTTCTCAGAAGGGAGCAGGGATGGACCAAGCTGCTGAAATTTTCCCAATGTAGTTTCAATAAAGCTTAATAATTCAAAAAATGTAAATGGCACAAGTCCCAACTGTCACAGTAATTAGCTTCTGCATAATCTTAATAATTAGAAGTTTGAATGGTTGCAATAAGATCAAGTACGCAATAATAGTTAAATGGCAAAAAATGGCATAGGAGGAACAAATACAAACTCAACGTGTGCACTTCATGCACACACATCAGTTTTTTTGCTCTACACATTCTGTATAGTTTCCTGACCCCCACCTATAGACAGTGACCCTGCCTTTAGTTTCTCTGAATACAGATGAGCTCATCTGAAATTCAGAGTCCAGTCTCCTTGGTACATGACCCTCTATCCTGGTCCATGTGATCTGAAACATTTTAGTAACTGAATAATTCACGTCAGTCAACTTTTGATGTCACTTTGGGATCTGGGTCTAGTTTCAGAAGGAACCTGACACATCACACAACATTGTTCATGTTCTTCAAATGCCCGGCTCTGGCTGATGATGTGTTACCTGCTTCTCTGGAGTCAGGTACCGCACACGACCATCGACGGGTGATGTCTATGTAGAGGATGTCCACTGAAGCCATGCTGAAGCTGCCGTTGCTCAGTTTACATGTCCTGAAAACACACAGTGAAACTTAGTATTTAAAGAAGATTTAACATTTACAGTAACTGAAATCTAACCTGGACTAAAATTATATTCAGTCTGAAATTTGAATCAGTCCAAAATCATATCTAATCTTGTCTTGAGATCCGTTTCATTTTGAAATGTTCCAAAAATATTTCTAAATGTAATAATTATGCCATGCTCAGCTGTCTTTAATTCTGCTTGGACACTAAGCAGTAAACTTGTTCTTATCATGATCAGAACTGCTAGATGAGGAAGGATGAAAGGTTACATTTTAATTCAAGGTCTTGCAAAGAAAAAAAACCTTCATCCTCTCACACTGCTGATGGTGTGTCCTCCACTGCAGAAAATTTCAGAGAGAGTCTTGTATAGGTCATGTAGTTTGTGAGAGCATAGTGGAGCCATCATCATCTGAAGATAGTCTAACAGGAACTTTCCTGTTTGGACGTCAGTTTTCGCAACCTATTCTATTCTACATGCACATTTTGTGCTGTGTGCCAAACAGGAGCCCCTGTCGACATCATCTGCAGAGGCATGTCCTCTGAGGCGACCCATGGGGGTTACAATGAAAGGGCTGCTTATCAGCTTGTGTGGTTTTTCACACAGCCCCACAGCCAAACTCAGTTGTGTGTGTGTGTGTGTGGGTGGGCGGGTTGTGCGCTCTGAGCGGGCATTACAGAGACATGCCACTTTGGGAGGGGCTCGTCCCCAGTGCTCTTCATTCATTCAACCTTTATAAACAGATAAGTCACATTGAGCCTCGAAGACTCATTTACAAGTGAGACAAGTTTGGACAGACAATTAAAGTAGTGAAAAATAACACATAGGGTTTGGAGACAAAAAAAATTCCTAACACACTTTTGACCTCTGTTTGAAGGTCAAAAATGTAATAATGAAAAAAAAATCTTGCACACGAGCACATAATGACGCCGAAAGTGGGGGGACGCAAGGGCAAAAAAAGAAGAAAAAAGCAAAAGCAGAAGAGCATCCATCCATCCATCCATCCATCTTCTTCCGCTTATCCGGGGTCGGGTCGCGGGGGTAGCAGCCTAAGTAGGGAGGCCCAGACTTCCCTCTCCCCAGCCACTTGGAGCAGTTCCTCCGGGGGAATCCCAAGCCGATCACAGTCCAGGGTCCTGGGTCTTCCTCTGGGTCTCCTCCCGGTGGGACGTGCCCGGAACACCTCACCAGGGAGGCGTCCAGGAGGCATCCTAACCAGATGCCCGAGCCACCTCAACTGGCTCCTCTCGATGTGGAGAAGCAGCGGCTCTACTCCGAGTCCCTCCCGGATGACTGAGCTTCTCACCCTATCTCTAAGGGAGAGTCCAGCCACCCTGCGGAGAAAACTCATTTCAGCCGCTTGTATCCGAGATCTTGTTCTTTCGGTCATAACCCAAAGCTCATGACCATAGATGAGGGTGGGAACGTAGATCGATCGGTAAATTGAGAGCTTTGCCTTTTGACTCAGCTCTCTCTTCACCACGACAGACCGGTACAGCGCCCGCTTCACTGCGGACGCTGCACCTATCCGCCTATCGATCTCACGCTCCAGTTTTCCCTCATTCGTGAACAAGATCCCGAGATACTTAAACTCCTCCACTTGGGGCAGGACCTCCTCCCCGACCCGGAGAGGGCATGCTACCCTTTTCCGGCTCAAGACCATGGCCTCGGATTTGGAGGAACTGATCCTCATCCCGGCCGCATCACACTCGGCTGCAAACCGCTCCAGTGAAAGTTGTAAATCACGAACTGATGAAGCCAGTAGGACCACATCATCTGCAAAAAACAGAGAAGCGATTCTAAGGTCACCAAAACGGATCCTCTCAACACCTTGGCTGCGCCTAGAAATTCTGTCCATAAAAGTTATGAACAGAATCGGTGACAAAGGGCAACCTTGGCGGAGTCCAACTCTCACCGGAAACGAGCCTGACTTACTGCCGGCAATGCGGACCAAGCTCTGACACCGGTCGTACAGGGACCTAACAGCCCTTATCAAAGGGCCTGGTACCCCATACTCCCGGAGTACCCCCCACAGAACCCCCCGAGGGACGCGGTCGAATGCCTTCTCCAAGTCCACAAAACACATGTAAACTGGTTGGGCAAACTCCCACGCACCCTCCAGGACCCTGCTGAGGGTGTAGAGCTGGTCCAGTGTTCCACGACCAGGACGAAAACCACACTGCTCCTCCTGAATCCGAGGTTCGACTATCCGACGGACCCTCCTCTCCAGAACCCCTGAATAGACCTTACCAGGGAGGCTTAAGAGTGTGATCCCCCTATAGTTGGAACACACCCTACGGTCCCCCTTTTTAAATAGGGGAACCACCACCCCAGTCTGCCAATCCAAGGGAACTGCCCCCGATGTCCACGCGATATTGCAGAGTCGCGTAAGCCAACACAACCCTACAACATCCAGAGCCCTAAGGAACTCCGGGCGAATCTCATCCACCCCCGGAGCCTTGCCACCGCGGAGCTTTTTAACCACCTCGGCGACCTCAGCACCAGAGATCGGAGAACCCGACCCAAAGTCCCCAGGCTCTGCTTCCTCAGTGGAAGACGTGCCAGTAGGATTGAGGAGGTCTTCGAAGTATTCCGCCCACCGACTCACAACATCCCGAGTTGAGGTCAGCAGCACGCCACCTCCACCATAAATGGTGTTGGTCTCGTACCTCTTTCCCCCCCTGAGACGCCGGATGGTGGACCAGAATCGCCTCGAAGCCGTACGGAAGTCATTCTCCATGGCCTCTCCGAACTCCTCCCACGCCCGAGTTTTTGCCTCAGCAACCACCCGAGCCGCATGCCGCTTGGACTGCCGGTACCTATCAGCTGCTTCCGGGGTCCCACAAGCCAAAAAGGCCCAATAGGACTCCTTCTTCAGCCTGACAGCATCCCTCACTGCCGGTGTCCACCACCGGGTTCGAGGGTTGCCACCTCGACAGGCACCAACAACCTTGCGGCCACAGCTCCGATAAGCTGCCTCGACAATAGAGGCGCGGAACACGGCCCACTCGGACTCCATGTCCCCCGCCTCCCTCGGAACGTGTTCAAAGCTCTCCCGGAGGTGGGAGTTAAAGCTCCGTCTTACGGGAGACTCTGCCAGACGTTCCCAGCAGACCCTCACGATACGTTTGGGTCTGCCAGGTCTGACCGGCATCCTCCCCCACCATCGGAGAAGCAGAAGAGCAGCCACAGATAACACATAGAAGTACTGCACAGTTCAGATAAAATCACTCAGTTAATATACAGTAGTTCCCTCTGGAGAGATCTGTGCACATCGAGAACGACCAGAGATGAATCCAGAGTCCTGAAATGATGACAGAATGTTTATTCAGCTGGGCTCCTCTGAAAAGACCATGGAAATTCATCAGTAGAAGGGTTGGGAGAGGGTGAGTGTCAGGTTTACAAAACTTTCCAGGCGTGTTGAGATAAAATGGCCTGTCAAGGCCAGTCAGGGAGACAAATTCAGATAACACGATTGTTTTGGGGACAGGCAGAACTTCAATGACATCGACCTTAAGTCTGTGTCGGTCCACTCACTTCTGAAATGTCCAAATTAAATGACCATACCAATGGAACGTGCCTGAGAATTATTCCCAAGATCTGATCCATTCTGCCAAAAGTCTGGGTTCTCGAGACATGAACCAAGCCATCATATATGGCAAACAGCCTGACCGGGCCCGGGTTGGATGCAGCTGTTGCTGTGGCGTGTCTTAGACGCTATCGCTGAGGATGACTGCATCTGGTCCAGCACCGAATGGAAGTGGGGACTGAACAGTCCGTCTGATGGGCCCCTCCAACAGTTCTCTTTTTATCTCCTCTGGAATGGGTGAGGAGAGGCGAAGCAACTTCTAACGCTGCAGACCTATCGCCCAGATCTTGATGCAGGCTGCTCATATGGCCTGAGCTGCACATACATTCAAAATTGTGTCTGCAACGTCACATAGCTCATCTTGCTCTTCTGGCAAGAGGTTCAGCTCTTATCTCTTTTGGAAATGCTTATGCTAGCATAGCCATGTTGTTGGTCGCTGCAGCTGCTTGAGACGTGAACTGATGTATTCTGTCAATAGCTATGTGCAAAATTCTTTGACCGGATTGAAATGTTTTCAGATGAAATGCAAACTGGATTCCAAGAAAGTTGGGACACTAAACAAATTGTGAATAAAAACTGAATGCAATGATGTGGAGATGGCAAATGTCACAGTTTTATTCGTAATAGAACATAGATGACAGATCAAAAGTTCAATCTGAGTAAATGTAACATTTCAAAGGAAAAATATGTTGATTCAAAATTTCACAGTGTCAACAAATCCCCAAAAAGTTTAGACAAGTAGCAATAAGTGTGAGCACATAATGAACAGCTGGAAGACCAATTAACACTAATTAGGTCAATTGACAACATGATTGGGTATAAAAAGAGCTTCTCAGAGTGTCAGTAGCTGTGTTTCCATCAAGGTTTCTAGATGCGCATTTTGAAGTATCGCACCAGAAAAGCTGAATGGAAACGGCACGATTCGAATTAACTTCCTCTAATTTGCAAAAAAGTTGATACGCTCGCTTGAGGTGGTTTTTGGGGTCTTCGAATCAGAGCCGATGCGCAAAACGAGAGATGGAAACAGATTTGTTGACTCAGTTCTGCCGTAGCGAACATTCACGTCACGTGACTTCATCTCCGGACAACATGTAACATCGCTAAAACTAGTTGGCATGACAGAATAAATACAACTTGCCTGATAGCAACACATTCCTGAAATATTCTCTCCATTTTGCCGAGATGTGTGGTCGGGTCCTGTTTTCAACCGCTACTTCCTGTTTACTGTAGACATGCGTAACGCTGACGTCTGACGTAATGACGCTGACGTCTGATGTAATGCCGCTTTGCGTGGCCTGGTGGATGCGCTTCAAGCCAGTTAATGGAAACACTTCTGATTCGCATTAATTTTTATTTACATTTTTGTGAAATTTCAAAAATTCGCTCAAAATTCGAATTGAAAATAGATGGAAACACGGTTAATGTCTCTCAGATCACCTAAGAGGATCACCAATTCCACCATTGTTGCGCAGAAAGATAGTGCAACAATACCAGAATGGTGTTACCCAGCGTAAAATAACAAAGACTTTTAAGTTATCATCATCAGCCGTGCATAACATCATTAAAAGATTCAGAGAATCTGGAACAATCGCTGTGCGTAAGAGTCAAGGCCATAAAACTCTACTGGATGCTCGTGATCTCCGGGCCCTTAAACATCACTGCACCTCAAACAGCAATGCCCCTGTCAAGGAAATAATAGAATGGGCTCAGGAATACTTCCAGAAAGCATCGTCAGTGAACACAATCCATCGTGCCATCCACCGTTGCCAGCTGAAATTCTACAGTGCAAAGAGGAAGCCATTTCTAAGCACGCTCCACAAGCTCAGACGTTTGCACTGGACCAGGGGTCATTTAAAATGGAGTGTGGCAAAATGAAAGACTGTTCTGTGGTCAGATGAGTCACGATTTGAAGTTCTTTATGGAACACTGGGACGCTATGTCATCCGAACCAGAGAGGACAAGGATAGCCCAAGTTGTTATCAACGCTCCGTTCAGAAGCTTGCATCACTGATGGTATGGGATTGCATGTGCGCTTGTGGCATGGGCAGTTCCCTTTATCAGTCAGGTTCACTCAGTGCAACACTATTGCTATGGGAATTGCGCCCCCGCGCGATTACCTGAAGGAATACACTCACGCCTTTACGGACGGTGGGCGTCAGCGTCACCCCAGAGGTCCCGCCCGCTGGGTATAAAGACGGCTGCGCCCATCCATCTTTCTCTTTTTGCCCTTCACCTAGCTTAAACCTGAACTTCGTGGGACTTCTCTGTAGACACATCGCTCATTAGAGGTGAGCTCGCTCCCTACGCTGAGCGTACAGAGAAATTTCCTGCGTATTGCTAGGCTGGCGAAAGCTAGTCCAGCACTTTTTTTCTTAACCTCAAAGCTTTTCTCTTCTCTCTCCGCAGCTGCTTCGCTCGACGGCGCTAACTGCGTCACACCCCTACCCTGCTAACGAGTAGCGGGCTAGCCAGCAAGCGACGCAATGGAGGAGACGTCTTTGGCCGAAGATTTAAAGCAACTCGCTCATCTCTTCTCGGCCATGGCTCCCGAGAAGGGGAAGCGGAAACCCAGAATTCCAAAAAAGACCAGCAGACCAGCGAGTCCCAGCACGCGCGCCTACCCCGGCAGCTGCAGATATTCCCTATCGGCGACGGACACCCACGAGGCCTGTCCTGTCTGCCTGGGGATGCTGCACACAAAAACAGCGTTGGACACCCCCGACTCCTGTCCACACTGCAGCCAGATGCTGGAGGCGGTGAGGAGACACCGCGTGGACATCCTGACCAATGCCATGGGCGCCTCCGCGGCGCCAACTGACCCGGATCACACAGAGGCTCTCACTCCCACGCCGGAGCTCGAGAGCATGGATCTGGAGGACAGTGGACAGGTTGAATGGGGGGACAGCTTGGACATGGCGGCCCCCGTCGCGGACTCGACAGCTGAATTTGACACTCGAGGCATGCTGAACGCGGATGAGATCTTGCTAACAGCCTCAGGTGAAATTTCTGATGAGGAAGCTGACAACGAGTACGAGGGAGAGAAAGGAGACCTCTCTCAGAACCCGGCTCTAGCGCTGTCGAAGGCAGACGCCTCCATCCCCGCTCTGTTCGACCTGTGTCGCAGAGCGGCAGACGCCTTGCAGATCGCGTGGCCAGAACCTCCACTCTCTCCAACAGGTCACGAGGTTGGCAGGAAATTATTTTCATACCAAGCATCAGTCGACAACGAGGCACAGGATGCCCATCTTCCCGGATTTCCTCACGGAGCTCACTCGCACCTGGGCTGAACCCAGGGCTCCCATGCTGCTGCCACTCTCCCAGTTCCTCGACGTCGCTGGAATGGAGGCAGCGGGAATCGCCAACGTGCCGCAGATGGAGGACATGCTGGCGTCTCACCTGGCCCCCAGATCCTCTGGCATGAAACCAACTTTACTTAGCAAAGCCTGCCACGATTCAGCTGCCCAGCTCGAAAAATGCTACCGAGCTCAGGGCCTTGCGGCACGTGCGATGAACGCATCCGCCATGATGCAGGCGTACCTGGCAGAAAAGCTCCAGGAGCTCCAGGTGACAACAGACACCCAAGCTACGGCTGAGGTGCTAGAGGAAGCCCGCAGGGCCACTGACTTTGTGCGCTGCATGATGGGGACGGCAGCCATTGCACAAGGGAGGTGCATGGCTGAGGTGGTCATCGCCCAACGTCATCTGTGGATGACCTTGACGGACCTTCCAGAGGGTCAGCGGTTCCCCTTTCTGCACCACTCGATCGAGTCAACAAGACTGTTCGGGGGAGCTCTGGAACGGATCCAGAGCAGGCTGGAGCAGAGACGGAAGCAGGCTGAGGCACTCCGTGAGGGGATGCCAAGAAAGACTTTTGTCCCCCCCCCAGAGACACCAGTGGGAGCAGACCCGTGCAGCCTCGTCACCGCTCAACCACACGTCGCCCGTCACACAAGCGGCCAGCTTACGAAGTGGAGTAGCGGCAGAGACCCCAGCAGGTCCATCTCAGGCTGCTCAGTCCTGGAGTAAGAACAGGTTCGTTCCCTACCAGGCGGTCCCTCTGAGAACCTCCTCGACAAATCGTGATGGGAAACAAAAGCGGGCCTGACGAAACGGGCCCTCTTCAAAGTCTTGCTGGTTCGTCCGCACACGGTGTACAGGAACCTGTTCATTTGTACTCAGACTTTATTTGTAAAAACGTACAAAAAGCTGGTGACATTAATGTATGCACAAAACACACGTGTTTTGCTGCGTGTGAAATAAAGACGAACTGTTGTTGCACTAAACACAAAAATAAAAGCACCAATGCTCATTTTGCCCTGGTTCTTGACTCAAAAAAACAAAAACAAAACCGCAGTAGGGCGCCTTGGGACTGTCTACAGCTGACAGACCTCACGACGTCTGCGAGCGGGCAGGCCAGCTCACGCATGGGCGGTGTGACCCCCCCCCCCGTGCCGTGGGAGCTAGGGGGGTCTGCAATACACATACCCCTCGAGCTCACGGCGCGTCCCCATGCCCGGAGGGCATTTCCGCTAAACACGGAAACCATGATGACAGCCTGTCATTGCCCCCCGAGTGTGTTACATCAAGGTCCGCGGGGGCGCTGCAGCTGCATGCAAGCCAAGTCCGCACACATGTGCTGAAAGGGAAAACGCTAATAATTCTGCAGAGATTGCCAATAAAGGTCATTTCAATACAAACAAAGCACCCTGGCCGACTCGAGTAATTTTTCCTCGCACCCAGGAGAGCAGGGGCCTCGTGAGTGTCTGTTGATACTGAGCAGAAAAATGAAAATTTTAAAGCTCAGGGCGCTCACATTGAGACAGGCTCTCCAGCCTGTGAAGCCAGCGGGCCACACATAATCAGTGAAGCTGACATGTGTGATCGGACGCAGTGCACAGACCCAGCTACACCTATAAATAATGACCCCTCATCTGGAAGTTTTCAGCTCCGTGATGAAACTGTAAAAAAGCACTATTTTTCCACCACAGATTACTGTATTTCTGGGTGTACGAGTCATTACCATTTTATCCAAGGCATGCCTTTCAAGGGAGCGTATCAGTTCAATACGCTTTGGTCAAGAGAGCTCTCTAGGGGTCAGAGAGTGACCCCCACGCTCTACAGAAACCTCTTGTGCCCACTCAAGACAGCCATGCCCTGCGTGCTATGCATGCTGCTAAAAATATGCCATGTCCCATAGAGGGACCCCCCCAGTGCCCACAACAAGCGCCCCACCTGGGCGTGCATTGTCCTACGTGTTAATCAACACGGCTGCATCCAAAGGGGGAGGGGGAATGATCCACGGAGACTGGTCTGCCCGAGGCCTCTGGAGACAACAGGAAAAGAAATTACTCGTCAGCTTCCTGGAATTGAGGCCAGCTCACATATCTGTGAGACACGAGCTGCTCATGCAGCAAGCCCCAGGACTGTTCTCACGAAAGGTGGCTGGCACCCCGGGCAGCCCAAACCACGAGACGGGGGCCCTCTCAGGAGGGCCTCTTCTGACACCAGGACAGAGGCGGAACCAGAGCATGGCGGACCAGATCTGGCCGCGGTGCAAACGGGCGTCCGCAGGTCTGCCCGTCTCCAAAACCTACACACTCTGCAATCTGTGCCTCTCCATAAACAAGGCAAACACAGGCGCCCTGGCCCACGGCTGGCCAACAGGGGCACTGCATTGCACCTCTCCCCCAGCACCTCTAATTCAGGTGATGCGGGAACACACATGCAAGGGAGAACCCTCCCTAATGTTCTTGGCCCCCAGGTGGCCTTGGGGCCCGTGGGCCTTGGAGATGTGCTCAACTCTGATACCATGGCAGCTATCCCGCTGCAGGGGCTTGCTGACTCAACCACAAGAGCAGCCTCTCCACTTATGTTTAGAACTGTAGCAGATCTCAGCTTGGTGGCTGAGAGGAACAAACTGATGGCCTCAGGCCTCCCCAGCAACGTAATAAATACGATACAGGGAGCGAGAGCTGTGTCAACATAGACTCTTTACGCTCGCAAATGGCGCGTTTTTGAGGCTTGGCGCACGGAAAGGAATATTGTCCCATATTCCTGTGACCTGGTCCGGCTTCTCACTTTTCTATAGGACCTGCTGGAAAAGCCGGTCATTTTCCACCATTAAAGTGTTCCTGTCAGCCATCTCAGCATGCCACGAAGGTTGGGGGGGAAAACACCCGGTGCACACCCTCTCATGATACGGTTCATGAAGGGCGTATTGAGGAAGAGACCCCACCAGCAGGACTTTGGCCCTGGACTGGGACCTCCAGTTAGTCCTGAACGCTCTTTGTGAGCCCCCATTTGAACCTCTGAGCAGCATTAAGATAGATTTGCTATCTTATAAAACTGCCCTGCTCTTGGCTCTTTGCTCAGCTAAACATGTCGGTGACCTCCACGCTTTATCTGTGCACCCAATGTGTACAAAGTTTGCCCCTGATGGGTCAAAGGTCACCCTATGTCCTAACCCCGCATATGTTCCAAAGGTTCCAACTTTGAATCCCAGAAGCCTGGACTTTGAACTTTCCTCATTTCCTCCTGCTCCCGTCCTCACCGAGGAACAGAGCAGGTTGAGAGCACTTTGCCCCGTAAGGGCCTTGGGTGCTTACATTGAAAGAACAGCTGACTGGAGGAAAACAAATCAGTTGTTTGTTTGTTTTGTAAACCCTGCTGCTGGAAGAGCTCTGTCAAAACAACACCTCTCACACTGGGTGACTGAGGCCATTAAAAGGGCGTACAGTAGCAAAGGTCAACAGGTGCCCTCTAGGACATGTACTCCACTCGAGGCTTGGCCGCCTCGTGGTCACTTTTCAAGGGTGTACCAGTTGCAGACATCTGTGCAACTACAAACTGGAGTTAAACAAACACGTTTGCAAAACATTACAGTTTAGACGTTACTGCATATGATATCACTCAGGCTGTACTCTCTAACACACAATAGAGAACAGCCAAAAAACGCCTAATGTATAAAGGCCTAGGTTCTCACAAGCATGCATTTTACTGAGCATTTCAAGGGCGTGAGTGAATTATGTTCCCATAGCATAGCAATAGTGTTGCATCGAGTGAACCTGACTGATAAAGGGAACTGAAAGTTATGCACCATAACTCATGTTCCCTGAAGGAAGAGAACGAGGTGCAACACAGTTGGCCCTTTTCAATGCCAAAGCTCGGTGAAGTGCACTTGGAGAAAGATGGATGGGCGCAGCCGTCTTTATACCCAGAGGGCGGGGCCTCTGGGGTGACGCTGACGCCCACCGGCCGTAAAGGCATGAGTGTATTCCTTCAGGTAATCGCGCAGGGGCGCAATTCCCATAGCAATAGTGTTGCACCTCGTTCCCTTCCTTCAGGGAACATGAGTTATGGTGCATAACTTTCAGCTTGCATGTCTGGAAATGGTAAAAGGAGCTTACTTATATAGCGCTTTCCAGCCCCCTTTGAGGGGCCCCAAAGCGCTTCACAGTACCAACCATCCACCCATTCATACACACATTCATACACCGGTAGCGGTAGACTGCCATGCAGGGCGCCAACCAGTCTTACAGGGAGCAACTCGGGGTTAAGTGTCTTGCCCAGGGACACAACGAGGTATGCCGTGACCGGGGATCGAACCCGAGACCTTCTGGTCCTGAGCCGGCTGCCCTGCCTCTACACCGTCTCGGCCCCATCGGAAAGGCACCGTTAATGCAGAGAACTATGTTCAGGTTCTAGAACAACATTTGCTCCCATCTAGACGTCATCTCTTTCAGGGAAGACCCTGCATTTTTCAACAAGATAATGCCAGACCACATTCTGCAGCAATCACAACATCATGGCTACGTAGGAGAAGGATCCGGGTACTGAAATGTCCAAGAGGAAGGTGTGACAAAGAAGGCCCAAGACGATTGAACAGTTAGAGGCCTGTATTAGACATGAATGGGAGAGCATTCCTATTTCTAAACTTGAGAAACTGGTCTCCTCTGTCCCCAGACGTCTGTTGAGTGTTGTAAGAAGAAGGGGGGATGCCACACAGTGGTAAAAATGGACTTGTCCCAACTTTTTGGGATTTGTTGACGCCATGAAATTTTGAAACAACATATTTTTCCCTTAAAATGATACATTCTCTCAGTTTAAACTTTTGATCTGTGATTTGTGTTCTATTCTGAATAAAATATTAGATGTTGGCACCTCCACATCATTGCATTCAGTTTTTATTCACAATTTGTTTAGTGTCCCAACTTTTTTTGGAATCCGGTTTGTGATTCAAATGTATTGTTTAAATGGGCAATATCCATTCTCGACAAGCGTTTACATGCAGCGGGCTTTGTTCTGAATAGAAGTACAGGTAGTCCCCGACTTACGAGCGCTCTTACTTACGAGGTCCCGGACTTACGAATATGCATCTCATTAAAATAAAAAATAAAAATAAAAACTTTTTTTTATTTTTTATAAATGAATACATGTACAGTACTGTACAGTCACCAAGCACTTAGCCTATCCTAACAGTTTTTTTTTTATTATTTATCAGGAGAACATACAACAATTAACAATACATATATTTTACGAAACTTACATGACTTCTCCAAATAAAATTTTTTTTCTCCCCTTTTCTCCCCTCCCCTCCCTCCCCCTCCCACAACCAAACATATCACACCCCACTAACCTAACCAAAAACAAGACGAAATGAACAAAAAAAAGGGGGGGGAGGAGGGGGGATAGGACGGCATCAAAAAACTAAAAGGAAACGAGTGTTTTACCCATTCATTTATTCTTCAGAGTTAAGTCACATGGTAGTGTGATGAGTTAGTCCCATCAGTCTGTGCATTGAGCATGAATCAGGGTATCAGTCTGTATGTTGTGAAGGCAAAGATTTTACATATGACACAAAGGGTGCCCATTTATAAGTAAATTTTTCAGAACTACCTTTCACTGTTAATGAAATTTTTTCTATTTTCAAGAATGATCTTACGGTGTTAAGCCATTGCGATGTGGATGGAGGTGTGGGAGATTTCCAAGCGAGCAAAATACAACGCCTGGCAAGGAGAGAACAGAAGGCCAGGACCTCCCCCTGCTGGCGGGATAGGTTAAGTGTGGTCCCTGGAACTCCAAAAATGGCAATAAGTGGATCACTCTGAATCTGGATCTTAAAAACTCCTGAGAGTATGGAGAAGAAGTATTTCCAGAACCCTTGTAATTTTGGGCAAAAGAAAAACATATGACTTAAGTTGCAAGGTGAGGCCTGACATCTATCACATTGGTCTGAAATTGAAGGGAAAATTTTTGATAGACGGGACTTTGAAAAATGTACTCTATTTATTACTTTAAACTGTATTAATTGTAGTCTGGCACATGGTGTACTCTGGCGTATGCTGAGAATAACTTTATCCCACCATGACTCTGACAGTTCAACACCCAATTCCCGTTCCCATGCAGTTCTGGTTTTACCTGATGAGTCGGCCTCAATTGCCATAAGTTTTCCATAAATAATAGAAAGAGGAGATTTCAGATTAGGCTTCAAAGCTAGGAATTCGACCCATGGTGGGTCAGTAGGCAAAGTTGGAAAATTTGGAAACCGTGATGAAACGCAATGTCTAATTTGGAAATAAAGAAACAAATGTGAAGTGGGTAGATTAAATTTAGAAGACAATTCTGAAAAACTAAGGAACAAACCATCTTCGTAAAGGTCTCTCATTGTTCTAATACCTCTCTCATGCCAAATTCTATAGGCAGCATTAGTAGATGCTGGAGAGAAAATGTGATTCTTTAATAACGGCATTTTATTAGATGGTAATACAAATTTAAAATGGGACCTAAATTGTGACCAGATCCTGAGTGTGGAAAGCACTATAGGATTTGTAGTAACAGAGGATAGTTTAATTGGTAATGATGAATAAATAATTGAGGCAGGTGAAAAAGATGCAGAAATCGATTGAACTTCAAGTTTGCACCAAATCAGATCCGGTGAATTTAACCAATAATTCAGTTTATGAATATGCGAGGACCAGTAATACATTGTAAAATTAGGTAGAGAAAGACCACCATTTGTGGTGAACTGTTGTAATAAAGAAAGTCTCATTCTGGGGGCCTTTCCATTCCACAAAAAGGAAGAGACCATCTGATCCAGGGACCTGAAGAACTGTTTGGGCAAAAACAGAGGGATGTTTTGATATAAAAACAGAAGTCTAGGTAGCACATTCATTTTGATAATATTAATCCTGCCAATTAGTGAAAGAGGGAGAGAGTTCCACCTCTGAAGGTCTGATGCAATTTGGGAGACTAGTGGGGTATAATTCTGAGAAAACATCGAGGGCAGAGTACGTGCAATATTAATTCCCAAATATCTAAACCCCGAGGGACTGAGCCTAAAAGGGATATCAGAAGGCTTAAGCTTTAAAGCTAATGAATTCACTGGGTAGCATTCGGTTTTAAGTGAATTAATTTTATAGCCGGAATACGATCCAAATTTTTCCAGAGTATTTAAAATTGGGGGAAGGCTACATAATGGGTCAGAAACATACAGGAGAAGGTCATCTGCATATAAGGACAGTTTAAGCTCGACGCCAGAGCGGATGATTCCGTGAAAAGAAGAAAGGGATCTTAGGGCAACAGAAAGAGGCTCAATGGCTAACGCAAACAAGAGGGGGGAAAGAGGGCAACCCTGTCTAGTACCACGCCCCACCGAAAAATAATCCGATTGGATGGAATTAGTAAGAATACATGCTTGAGGAGATGTATAAAGTAGTTTGATCCAGGACACAAACCTCTCTCCAAAACCAAACCTATTAAGAGCGGCAAAGAGATACTCCCATTCTACTCGATCAAAAGCTTTCTCGGCGTCAAGAGAAATGATTACTTCAGGAGACTTGGGGGAATGAGTTGAAAAAATTGTGTTCAATATTGTACGGGTATTAAAAAACAACTGGCGACCTTTGATGAATCCATTTTGTTCTTGTGAGATAATCAGAGGGAGAACTGTCTCAAGCCGAGTTGCGAGTATTTTGGACAAAATCTTAAAATCCACATTCAAGAGTGAAAGGGGTCTATAAGACTCGCAAGCAGTAGGATCTTTATCCTTCTTTAACAGGAGAGAGATTGAAGCTTGAGTCAAGGTGGGAGGTAGCAGGCCACGCCCGAATGACTCATTATAAACCTCGAGAAGAAGAGGGGCTATCTTATCTTTAAATTTTTTGAAAAATTCGGCAGAGAAACCATCCGAGCCAGGTGTTTTACCACTTTGCATATTCTTAATTGACTCTAATATTTCTTCTAATTTAATGGGAGCCTCAAGTTGGTCAGAAATCAATTTGTCTATCCTAGGAATGTCAATATTCTGAAGAAAGGCGAGTAGCTCGTTTGAGTCTGCTTGTAGTTCAGATTTATACAGATCGCAGTAGAATTTTTTAAAGGTGTCACTAATGGAGACAGGGTCTGAGACAAGGTTGCCCGATCGATCCTTGATTTGCGATATTGTGTGAGAGCTAGCCTTTCGTTTCAGTTGATGTGCCAAAAGTCTACTTGGTTTTTCCCCATGCTCATAATAAGTGGCTCGAGATCGGATTAAGAGACGCTCCGCATCAGATGTTGTTAAAAGATCAAGTTCCATTTGAAGATCCTGTCGCTGTTTCAGCAAATCGTGTGACGGATTAACGGCATTTTGCCTGTCAATATTCTGAATTTTTGTTGATATTTCTGATATCTTAGTGCGTAGATTTTTATTGACATTAGCTGAAAAAGAAATAATCTGACCACGAATACAGGTATTCCCCGATTTACGAGCGAGATCCGTCACAAGGGGGCGCTCGTAAACCGGAAATCTCGTAATTTGGAACGGCCGCCATTGCTCTCGTAAACCCGGAAGTCCGCTCGTAAATTTCGCCAGCGCACCTAAAAACACTCTATTTTCATCTATAAACTACTTTTGAGTGCATAAAAATGATCGGAAACGTGTGTTTATATGCTTAACTTGCTAACTGTAGTGAAAAAACACATGAAAACTCAGTATTTTTTTCGTTTTTTCCAAAAATTCGCAACCCGGAAGTCCGCTCGTAAATTTCGCCAGCGCACCTAAAAACACTCTATTTTCATCTAAAAACTACTTTTGAGTGCATAAAAATGATCGGAAACGTGTGTTTATATGCTTAACTTGCTAACTGTAGTGGAAAAACACATGAAAACTCAGTATTTTTTTCGTTTTTTCCAAGAATTCGCAACCCGGAAGTCCGCTCGTAAATTTCGCCAGCGCACCTAAAAACACTCTATTTTCATCTAAAAACTACTTTTGAGTGCATAAAAATGATCGGAAACGTGTGTTTATATGCTTAACTTGCTAACTGAAGTGAAAAAACACATGAAAACTCGGTATTTTTTTCGTTTTTTCCAAAAATGTGCAGCTCGTAAGTCTGGGACCTCGCAGATCAGAGCGCTCGTAATTCGGGGACTACCTGTATAGGCTTTTAATGTTTCCCATAATAGTGAGGGAGAAATTGTATCGCTCTTATTGAACATTAGGAAATCGTCAATTGCTGATAAAATGAATTTATTAAATGGCTCATCTGATAACAGGAGACTATTAAATCTCCAACGAGGACTAGAACGGGGTTTATTTATAAAGTTTATATCAATGCTTAGAGGAGAATGGTCTGAGATAACAATCGGATAGTATTCAGAAGAAGTGACTCTCTGCATTAAAGAGCTGTCAACAAAAAAATAATCTATACGGGAATAGGATTGGTGCACCTGCGAGTAAAAAGAATAGGTCCTTGTTAGTGGATTCTGTGCCCTCCATGGATCTACATATCCATTTTGGGACATAAAATCCAAAATAGATTTAGACATATTAGACTGTGTGCAGGGCCGAGACGAAGAGCGATCTAATGATGTGTTCATAACACAATTCAGGTCCCCAGCTAAAATTAACAGATGAGTGTCAAGATATGGAAGTGTGCTTACTAAATTGTTTATAAAGTCTGGGTTATCAAAGTTTGGTGCATAAATGTTCACTAATAAAACGGGGGTATGGAACAGAGAGCCCGCGATTATAAGAAATCTGCCATTTGTATCCTTCATTATTTTTGATGCTGTAAAATGAATATTCTTATTAAATAGTATGGCAACTCCTCTGGCTTTTGAGTTGAAGCTCGAGTGGTAAATCTCCCCAATCCATGGATATTTAAGCCTGACCTGATTTGAATTTTGCAAATGTGTTTCCTGTAGGAATATTACGTCTGGATTCAGGCGTTTCATATGAGAATATATTTTAGACCGTTTCACCGGATTATTAAGACCTTTAACATTCCAGCTTAGGAATCTGACAGCAGATGATGTTGAGGAAGCTTTCAAATCAACAGCCATGTGACCTGTTGTTCATAATAAGGGTTGTAAAATATTGCCATCCTTCCCAATCCCCGCCCCCACCCCAGGAGAAAAAAAAAAAAAAAAAAAAAGAGAACCCCCCCCCACTTGCACTTGGCCCTTCCCCAGATGAAGGGACTGTGCAGACTCCAACAGGAGTCACTAGAAAACTTGTCCTTACGGTCAAATGGCACCACATCACAACCTGTACCAGGTGACTCCCACAGAACTAGCTAAATGAAAAGAAAATTTAAAATATGTAATAGGCACTAATCTGGAAGAGCAAGAACTCTTTAAAAAACAAACAAAAAAAACAACTAAAAAAGCAGTGATTGATAATAATAACTAATAGTAATAACATTCCCCAAATGCGAACCAAAGCCCACCATATAATCCAAAACATTAAATCCCTAAATGTAAATAAAACACACTGATTATAATTCTAAACATTAAAACCGTGAATGCAAACAATACACAGTAATTATAATTATAAACATTAAATCCGTGGATGCAAACAAAACACACTAATTATATTTCTAAGCATGAATAATAATAATAACTAATAATACTAACGTTCCCTGACTATGAAAAAAAAAGAAGAAAAGAAAAAAAAAAAGCTGGCTAATTATATTTCTAAACATTAAATCCGTGAATGTAAACAAAGCACTCTAATTATGTTTTTAAACACGAATGATAATAATATTAATAATAACGAATAATTTTAACGTTCCCTGAGTATGAAAGAAAAAGCACACTACAGTAATTACATTTCTACCCATTAAATCCGTGAATGTGAACAGAGCACTCTGATTTTTAAACATGAATTATAATAATAACTAATAATACTAACGTTCCCTGGGTATGAAAGAAAAAGCACACTGATTATTATTTCTACCCATTAAATCCGTGAGTGTAAACAGAGCACTCTGATTATATTTTTAAAACATGAATAATAATAATAATAATAATAACTAATAATACTGACGTTCCCTGAGTATGAGAAAAAAAAAAAACACACTGATTATTATTTCTACCCATTAAATCCGTGAGTGTAAGCAGAGCACTCTGATTATATTTTTAAACATGAATAATAATAATAATAATAATAATAATAACTAATAATAATAACGTTCCCTGAGTATGAAAGAAAAGGCACACTGATTATTATTTCTACCCATTAAATCCGTGAGTGTAAACAGAGCACTCTGATTATATTTTTAAACATGAATAATAATAATAATAATAATGACTAATAATACTGACATTCCCTGAGTGTAAAACAAAGTACACTAATTATATTTCTCATTTTGCAATCGACTCGATGTACACACTCGCCTCTTCAGGGGACGTGAACACTCGTGTAGTTCCATCATGCGTGATCTTCAGCCGGGCCGGGTGGAGCAGGCCGAACCGAACCCCCTGGACGCCGCGAAGCTTGCGGCGACACTCAGTGAAGGCGGCCCGCGCGCGAGCCGTTCTGGCAGTGTAGTCGGGGAACACAAAGATATTTGTACCGTTCACTTTGACCTGCTGCTGCTCCTTCGCCTTCGCCAGGATTTTCACACAGTCCGTGTGGTAGTGTAGCTTAGCCACAATTGGACGGGGCCGCTCGCCTGCCTTCGGTTTGGGTACTGGGATGCGGTGAGCGTGATCCAGCAGCGGCTCCTCCTCGAAGCCGAAGGCCTCCTTTAGCATCCGAGAGACCGAAGCCGTTGTAGCCGATGAAGGGTCATCCTCCGGGACACCGATAATCCGGATGTTCTGACGTCGGGACCGGGATTCCAAATCGTCACATTTATCCTCCAGCTGTGCCACCGTCTTCGTGAGGCTCTCGACTTTTTTCTGGAGGCTAACGATGTCATCTGTGCAGGTGGAGACGGACTTTTCCACCTCTGCTACCGTTAGCTTTAGCCCCGTGAAGTTCTCCTGCACTGTAGCTAGCCCCGATGATAGCTCCTTTTTGAGGGCTAACAGCTCGGAATTGATCGACGAGAGACTTTCACCCAGAGCGGCATGGAATTCTGCTTTAATTATAGCAGTAAAGTCCTCTCGGAGAGCCACCAGCAGCTCCTGTTTGAGGCTGCCGACGTCACAAACTGTAGCGGCAGCTGCTGCATCAGATGAAGGAGGTGACCCAGGATAGCTCGAGGTTCCGCCACGAGGATTAGGCCGCAGGTGAGTTTCGATCGAGTTTACTCCTTTAGCAGACTTTGGTGGCATTTTGGCGATCGAACAGGAGATATGAGTAGAATGTGTAAGTTGTCTATTGTTTGCGGTCAAAATTGGAAGAAAGTGCCAGGCATTAGTTGGAAAACAGGCCAGTTCCGCAGGAGCGCACCTAAACACAACTTATCCCACCGCCATTCAGCCGGAAGTCTAATCCTAACACAGTTTTTAAAGATGAAGTAGTGAGTTGAGTTGTCTCCCTTTCACATAAAGGGAGCTAGCTCCCTTTATGTGAATGGGGAGGAGGGAGACAATTCAACTGACTCCTTAAAGGTCCATTGACATGATTTTTTTACTATTCATAAAATTGCTCAAAATATATATATTTTATCATTTAAATATGTTCGTTTTTGCAAACAAAATGATAAATCACTTTAATTTTGCTTTAAAAGTGATTTTGAACTTCAAGCCGTGTTTAATCATGGGAAATCCGATTACACGCGAACGCACCATCTGTGATGTCACACCGGGCAGAGCTCTGGGCTTGTCACAGTGCGCAGGTATGAGCATCTCGACATGAAGGAAGTCTGATACAGAATCAGACCTAAATTAGATCCTGTTGTTTCTTGTTCCATCACCCAAACTATTTTCTGCTTCCCAAAATGAAGACAAATAGCTCAAATCTTCACATAGATTGCTAAATTCGTCCAGTTTTAAATTGTCCGCTATTAAAGACACCACAGCCCTCTGCCCAGTGTGACATCACATATGGTGCGTTCGAGTGTAATCGGATTTCCCATGATTAAACACGGCTTGAAGTTCAAAATCACTTTTAAAGCAAAATTAAAGTGATTTATCATTTTGTTTGCAAAAACAAACATATTTAAATGATAAAATATATATATTTTGAGCAATTTTATGAATAGTAAAAAAATCATGTCAGTGGACCTTTAACTGTGTTAGGATAGGCTAAGTGCTTGGTGACTGTACAGTACTGTACTGTACATTTATCTATTTATAAATAAAAAAATAAATATATATACTGTACAGTATATTTTTAATAAATAGATAAATGTACAGTACTGTACAGTCACCAAGCACTTAGCCTATCCTAACACAGTTTTTAAAGATGAAGGAGTGAGTGGAATTGTCTCCCTCCTCCATGCAGGCTCCATTCCCATAAAGGGAGCTAGCTCCCTTTATGTGAAAGGGAGACAATTAAACTCACTCCTTCATCTTTAAAAACTGTTAGGATAGGCTAAGTGCTTGGTGACTGTACAGTACTGTACATGTATTCATTTCTAAAAAAAAAAAAAAAAAAAAAAAATTTTGGGTGATCCTACTTACGAATTTTTGACATACGAGCGCCCCCTAGGGACGGAACTCGCTCGTAAGTCGGGGACTACCTGTACTGACATGCACAGAGTGATAAATTCTCCAAAAGAAGAAGTTCCACTTCCGGTTTACTTCCAGGACGAATGTAAACAAACCTGAGTGCCCAAAATGGACCCGCGACAGGTTTTAATGACGGTGGAGACGTTACTGCACTCCATGACTGAGCTACAGGTGATACAGATCATTTTGAGCTCTTTGAAATGTTGTGTCGCTCATCGACCAGTTTTGCTTCCCCGACATGCTAATGTTATTAGCATTAGCCAGTCGGAAATGACATAGGTCACACAGTCAGTTCAGTTTTTCCACAATTGGAAAAAAATGAACAGATTAAACGTTTACATGGACACCGTTTGGGTTGTGAATCGGCGTAAACCACCTGTTTTGTTCTGATCACAAATTCTTTCGGATAACGCTGAATAAACAAAAACTAACCCAAACGAGGTGTTTACATGAAGCATTGTTATTCCGAATGGCCGTTTAATCTGATTACTTATGTCCATGTAAACATAGCTAGTGAGTCAGGCTGAGCTGGTCGTTGGGGGATGGGCCATTGTCCAACATGCAGAGCTGCTCTGACCCTAAAGAACAGCTGTCAGGCTTGGCTCCAGAGGAGGAACAAGGGACAGACGGTTCTCACCCCCTGTCGGTGAGCCCCTCGGTCTTCGTGATGGGTGCACAGGTAGAGGCAGGTGCTCTCAGCTTCAGTCGGTCGATACTTGCTCCTGACGGGTATATTATCATGGCTGGAAACGAGGCCACACTGGGTCTTGGCGGCTGGAGTCCGAGGCAGCAAACATTTCCGTCAAGTCATCTGGCATTAGAGGAGTTAATAGCTCCAGCACAGCCAGGTCTAGCATTCGCCACTTCCCGACTATGCCAGGCAGAGCATGTACGAGCGCGCTAATCGCTGGGGGTGGGGGGGCACTTGTCAGCGGCAGCTCTGTCTCCAGCCCACTAACTGAGAGGGGGAAGCGAGGCTGCTAGCTAACTCGTGGTTGGAGGTGGAAAAATCCGAAACCTGCATAGCATCGAAAAAAATTGAGCGCCTACATGCGTGTTGTGCTCCAAGGCAGTCACAGCAGACGGCATGCAGATTGGAGCTGAGGAGATATCCCATCCAGCCTCTGCTAAACATCTTCCTTGCTAGCTGAAGAAAAATGGGAGCTGAACCCAGGTCTCAGGGCAATTTATATTGATTGGGGATGGGGCCTGCACAGCAGATGGGCATGAATTAAAGTTTTCAGTGCTGCAGTGTGTGTGTGGGGATAAACCCACTAGCAATAGCCTTAAAGGGTGAAGCCTATATAAAATAGAACAGGAATTATGCAGAATAACAGAGCAAACTACGTGTGTCTTGTTTTATTTGTCAATATACATTATATTTGTTTTAACTGTTTTGTCTTATGTCATATCCTCCTTGAATTGCCACCTTATTGTGGTGGAGAAATTTGTGTGCCTGAACATGGAACAGCAAGGAGCTCAGTGTCCCTTGCCTGGACGTGGGTTACCGAGGCCCCACACTGGAGCCAGGCCTGAAGAGGGGCTCGCCGGCGAGTGCCTGGTGACCGGGTGTCTACCCATGGGTAGCTCTGGGTAGTGACCGAAAGAATGAGATTGCGGACACAGGTGGTTGATATGAGTTTCCTCTGCAGGGTAGGTGGACTCTCGCTTAGAGACAAGGTGAGAAGTTCAGGTATTTGGGAGAGAAGGAGGGACTCAGATTAGAACCACTGCTCCTCCACATTGAGAGGAGCCAGTTGAGGTGGTTCGGGCATCTGGTAAGGATGCACCAATGGCGCCTCCCAAGGGTGGTGCTTTGGGCATGTCCAACTGGGAGAAGACCCTGGGGAAGATCCAGGACATGCTGGACAGACCATGTCTCTTAGTTGGCCTGGGATTGCCTTGGAATCCTCCCAGAAGAGCAGGAAGTGGTGGCTGTGGAAAGAGATGTCTGGACCTCCCTGCTCAAGCTGTTGCCCCGCGACCCGACTTCGGAACAAGTAGAAGATAATGAATGGATGGTCTTAAATCAAATGTTTCTGCAACAATTATCTGCAAGGAATTAATACAATGCTTATTCTGTTCCATTCTATTCTATTCTATTAATCTTTCTGTGTTGCTGAGAAATGTTGAAGTTGTACTTAATTCTTCTCAGGTGTAATTAAAATATGTTCCAAATCTAATTTCAAGTTATTAAACATAGTTTCTATTTTAAAACTTTTAAAAACAAAAGCAAAATATTCTTACTACCGGTAGTAATCTTGTTTCTGAGTTTGTCTTTTTTTCACTTTGTCTTGTTCTCACCATTGATTTCAGATGGGGAGAACACTAGCAAGTTCTAATAAGGATCTATAAATTAAACTGGGTACCTGATGAAGGTTCTGAAGGCTGTGGGACCGAGCCGCATGTTGCCTTTGACCCCGAGGAAGCGAATGAAAAGAGCTGCGATTCTCTCCACCAGCCGCAGATAGTTGAACTGTTTGTTGTACTTGGGGTAGACCTGTTTCAGACACAGGGAGGGCAGGTTTCCCATCTCATCTGGACTCCTGCTCTGAGATTCTGGACCCACTGGGTTCGCCTCCACATATTCAAACCCACCAGGCAGATGAGAACACCTGGTACAGAATAGCAGTAAAAAAAGTTTATTTTCCATGTTGTTTTTCAAAAAGTGACTTCCAGGGAGACCCTTACAGGTGGACAAGACAAGTCTGACAAACACACAAAGCCTTTCCAGAGAAGTAAAGGCCTGTTTGAGCAAAGCTAGATTACCATGGTAACAGATAAATATTAAATATTGTCTGATGTACAGATAGCCTACTCATGAAGAGTTTATGAGCTAAAAGTTTCAGTTAACCATATAAGAATCTTGACCCATTTACTGATTTGTTTTTTAATGATCTCCCAGACAGAAAAATTATACTTTAGCAACCTTTCTAAGACACGTCAGATTGACATCAAAGTTCAAAAGCAACAGTTGGCCTGTAATAAGCTTAAAAAAGGAAAAGCTTATGCAAAACAACAAAGTTCATGCTCAATAATACAAAAATGTTCAGTCAGGTCATTTGAACAGTTTGTTTTTTTCCTGAGATGTTTCATCCTTCATTCGAAGGACTTCTTCAGTCTGAGGAACCACCATCATACTGAGTCCCACCACAAACAGCACGCTCCCATAGTGGAAAAAACATGTGCAAAACAACTACAACAGAACCACATCAAGTTGATGACACAGAAACAGGCTATATGTTTTCTGTCTTGATTTGCTGAGAATCAAACAGATATCAAATATCAAACAGAGAATGTTAGATTTAATTTGTTATTATGAGATTTTTTAAATATCCTACCTAATTTAAAGGGGACCACATATTCAAAATTCACTTTTTAATGTTTTTTTTACTCAACTTTGGGTATTTACTCCATAAAAAAACAGTCCTAAGGCCAAAAAAATGCACCCAGTGGTTTATTTACTCTAAGTAGATTTATTTAACTGTGATAAGATAGGTTTCGTTTTGAAATCATCGCGCCTGTTACGTCACAGGCGCGAGGACAACCCACCTCGAACCTGAGTCCAGCCCCCTCACCTAGCAACCCCTGGTGCGGCTCAACCCACTCCAGTATAAAAGAGTTGACGGTTGTTTTTCCTGATTTCATGGCTAAAAATGTCACAGAGTCTAGCCAGCTAACTCTCTGACCCTCGTGGCGCAGATAATGGATTTAAAATTGATAGTTTTCAGATGGGAACAGATGCGCATGTTTCTGTGTGTGTGTGTGTGTGTGTTGGTTTATGTGTCATTAGCAGGACAGACTACTTAACGCAACCAAACCCGTGTGTGCGCGTGTGTGTGTGTCCTCACATACAGGTTCAGCCAGACCAAGATCACTTGGAGCTCCTATTTAATTCCATCAGAGCGTCAGGTAGTGTTGATAAAAAGAAAGCCCGCTGTGAGTGTGTGTGTGTGTGTCCTCACATACAGGTTCAGCCCTGAGCCAAGATCACTTGGAGCTCCTATTTAATTCCATCAGAGCGTCAGGTAGTGTTGATAAAAAGAAAGCCCGCTGTGAGTGTGTGTGTGTGTGTATGTGTGCCGGCCCGCACGTGCTCCTCGGAGGGACGCAGATAAAAAAGCCCCCGCTGTGCTGCTGTGCTTGTGTGTGTGTGTGCTTTGCTCCCCTACAGCTGCGCCACAGGCAGAAGGAGGGAGAGTCAGAGGGAGGGAGAGTCAGAAGGAGGCAAAAGAAACGTGCAGTAACTTCCTCGTCTGCCTTTGGAGGGCGGAGTTAATGTGAGCAGATCTTTGAAGGGCGTGCCACAAGACCTCCTCATCATAAACCGGTCGTTCAAAACGAAAGTTAAAAATGGCAGAATTAAAAAGGGTATAATTGATTATCTAAGAATTATTTTGTGTATTAAATTGAATGAACACTGTTTTTTAACCCCAAAGAAATACCATAAAAATTTTAAAAAGCAATATGTGGTCCCCTTTAATTAGATCAATGAAGGGATCTGCCTTCTGTACCAAAACTATATCAGCGTTAAACGAGTGATCCACCTTTGTCCCCTGTTACTGAGGGATTTGAAAAATGAATGTTTGTAGTTTTTGAGATAAGTGATTTCCTGGGCTGGAATTGAACGACGTAAACCTTAACGTTTTTTGTTCAAGATAAGGAGCCAAGATGGTGTAGTGGCAGGGCTTTTGACTTGGGACCCGAAGGACGCGGGTTCGCGCCTCGGCCACTACACACCTTGGGGTGTCTATGAGTGCACATCTAATTCTCCAGCTCCCCGAGCGCGACTACGCTGCTCGTTGCACCACCTGGTGGTGGTTGGGTTAAAGGCAGAAGACCAATTTCGTCTGTCAAGTATGGGAAACATACACAGATGACAAATGTGACAAATTAATTATTAAATTAATCAAGTGTGTAGGACTAACACTGTGGAGAAGCACAACTGCTGGCTCTGCAATGGTGGAGCCAGGGGTGGGCCAGTAGTGGCCTTGGAAGCAGCTGTCTGGGATTTTGATGTGGGAACCCAATTTTTGATGATGACCTTTTTACATCTAGGTGGAGCCACATACCAAAATGGAAATCTGTCTTACTTATTTTTCAAATGAATAGGCTCACAAGACGAACGGACAAAGGGCATTTGCAAATATCCTGATGCATGCTCAATATTCCAGGTGGAAAAATCTAAAAAAGTTAAGTCTGGACTTCTGGACATCCACCTGCAAACTCAGAAGGAATGAAAAAGGTGACAAACGTTGCGCCATTTTATGATTGTATTGTATTTTGTGATTGTGTGTACAGCACTTTGGTCCTGTTGGGTGCATAAAGTGCTCTATAAATAAAGTTGGTATGGTATGGTATGGTACATTATGTTTTCTCACTTTGAAACAGAACAAATGTGGTTTAATGTAGAGACTTACTGCTGATGTTCCTTCATTCACACCGTGGTGAAGTTATTTTACGACTCGGTCATGTTTACATTAGCGTGGTTCTCTCGTGTCGTCACTTTTCTGCATGTGGCGCAGTATCTTTTTTTTTATGAAGCGTGGAGCTCCCACACTTTAAAGGACTTGGTCGAACAATTTTCTCTGCGTCTGTCATTTGTAAAATTCTCTTAAATTTTCTTTGAAAACACAGCGTCTAATCTGCTTCCTCCTTCTCCCTCACAACTCGCGCTGCTGCAGAGTTTTTTTAAAAACTTTATTCAGTTCAAAGATTTCGCTGTCGTCCCGCCCACCATCGTCTGTCTTGACTGTGATTGGCTAAATCTCGCACTCCAACAAAGATGTTATATTGTCGACAAGATGCCTTACTGTGTCTTGAAATCCAGTCAGTGAGAAATGATGCATTTAACTGTCACGGGTCTGCCCTACACTGCCCACCCCCCACCCCCAAAAACAAAAACTCATCAGATCTACACGAATCACGTAAATGATATATTTTGCTTTGAAAATGGCGAATTTCGCCTAAAGGTGACTAGTTTGCAGGTAAAGCAAAAAAAATAAAATAAAATGTAGAAACGTTTAGTCTTTCCTCCGAAAGACTTCCTTCAGTCTGAGGAGCTGTATTCAGCTCAGTCTTATAAATAGCATCTTCTCGTAGTGGATCAACCAGTTTGCTGCTGAAAGCCAAAACCAGCTGCTCACATGATTAAGGAGGATAATCAGCCTAACAATGGATCGTTAGCACCCTGATGGCTGTTTACTATTCACAGGAGGCTGAGTGATACTAGCAATAACAGCATTGTAAGAGGGGGACCTCCACCTCTGTTTAATGATGGACGGTTTATTTTCACAAAGATGGCCTTCTTTACTCCTCTCTCAAACCATTGTTCCTTTCAAGGATGGGAACATCTTCACCACATGCCAGTCCGGTTTGAGTTCACCCTCCCACATCTAACTCCTAAGCCGTGCGTTCCTGCACGTCACAGTCGGGCCATTAATCACTTCACTGCCGCACGTTTCACAGATGTTTACAACTCTAAAATTATAATTCAGACCCCGGTGTTTCTCTTCACCACTGAGGAGCTGACATCCCAGTTGAACTCTGTCTGTTTAAAGGCTCTGAATCATGTTGCTCCTGTTAAAACTAGAAAATTGAAACTCAGAGCAGAACCATGGCTGAATGACGTCACCAAGGCAGTTAGACTACAGTGCAGGAGGGCGGAGTGCAAGTGGAGGAAAGACAGGCTGCAGGTCTCTTTTCAAATACTAAAAGAGAGTTGGCGCCGTTATCAGAAAGCAGTAAAAACTGCTAAATCTCAATACTTTTCTGAGACCATTGTCTCAAACTCTCACAATCTACGAGTTATTTTCTCTACTCTAAACTCTGTTCTCCACCTAAACCAGCCACTAGGGAGCACAAGCCAGTGTATCTCTTGTGCCGGTCCCAAGCCCGGGTAAATGGTGAGGGAGATGTCAGGAATGGCATCCGATGTAAAACACTTTTGCCAAAACCATAATGCGAGTTCATCAAAGTGAAATCATACTGGATCAACCGAGGCCCGGATTAACAACAACTGCCATAGGTGCTGTTGACAAACAGGGTGCAGGCGGAAATTGTGCTACTGCTAGTCGAAGACCCCGAGGAGGGAAACGTGTCAGGAGACAGAAGGAGAAGAGGAAAGTGAAGAATGTAGGACTGAGGGTTGCAACTCTAAATGTGGGGACAATGACAGGTAAAGGGAGAGAGCTGGCTGACATGATGCAGAGAAGAAAGGTAGATGTTTTATGTGTCCAAGAGACCGAGTGGAAGGGCAGCAAGGCCCGCAGCATTGGAGCAGGGTTCAAACTGTTTTACCATAGTGTGGATAGAAAGAGAAATGGAGTAGGGGTGGTCCTGAAGAAGGAGCTGGCAAAGAATGTAGTAGAGGTGAAGAGAGTGCCAGATAGGGTGATGTGCCTGAAGGTAGAAGTAGAAGGTCTGATGCTAAACATCATCAGTGGTTATGCTCCACAGGTTGGATGTGATGGGGAGGAGAAAGATACATTTTGGAAAGATCTGGATGAAGTGATAGAGAGTATCCCAGGGAGGAAAGAGTGGTGATTGGAGCAGACCTGAATGGACATGTTGGTGAAGGAAACAGAGGGGATGAGGAAGTGATGGGTAGGTTTGGTGTCAAGGAAAGAAACCAGGAAGGACAGATGGTGGTGATTTTGCCAAGAGAATGGAAATGGCTATACTCAATACCTATTTCCAAAAGAAGGAGGAACATAGAGTGACCTATAAAAGTGGAGGAAGGAGTACACAGGTCGACTACATTCTGTGTAGAAAAGGAAACCTGAGGGAGATTGGAGACTGTAAGGTTGTGGCAGGAGCGATCGTGGCCAGACAGCATCGGATGGTTGTGTGTAGAATGACTATTGTTGTGAAGAAGAGAAAAAGAGTAAAACCAGAGAAGAAAACCAAATGGTGGAAGCTGAAGAAGGAAGAATGATGTGAGAAATTCAGAGAGGAGCTGGTAAAGGCTCTGGGTGGTAAGAAAGAGCTTCCAAATGACTGGGCTACTACAGCAATTAGAGAGACGGGTAGGAAGGCACTTGGTGTGTCCTCATCTCGATGGAGTGGATGGAGAAAAGTTTCAGGAGTGATTTGTGACAAAAAGCAAATCTCAAAGGAAAAGTTTACAAGACAGTGGTGAGACCAGCTATGTTGTTTGGTCTGGAGACAGTGGCACTGACAAAAAGACAGGAGAAAGAACTGGAAGTAGCAGAAATGAAGATGATGATGTTCTCCTTAGGAGTAAAAAGGATGGATAAGATTAGGAATGAGATCATCAGAGGTACAGCACAGGTTGAACAACTGGGAGATAAAGTTAGGGAGGCCAGACTGAGAAGGTTTGGACATGTCCAGAGGAGGGACAGTGGGTATATTGGTAGAAGGATGTTAGAAATGCAGCTGCCAAGAAAAGGACAAAGAGGAAGGCCAAAGAGGAGATATATGGCTGCAGTTAGAGAGGACATGAAGGTAGTTGGAGAGAGGACAAAGGATGCAGAGGACAGAGTGAGGTGGCGGAGGATGACTCGCTGTGGCGACCCCTGAAGAGGGAAAAGACGAAAGAAGAAGAAGAAGAAACTCTGTTCACCACCTCACTGAACCTTCACCTCTTGAAGCCTCGAATGAGCTGTGCAAGAACTTCCTACATTTCTTTTGAGAAAAAACTGTGACCACCCGGGCTCTCATTTCCCCTCCAACTCATGATCCATCCATCCAATCTGTAGCTGTTTTTGACCATTTTTAACCAATATCTGTCTTCTCTAGAACAGGTAATGTGCAGCTTGAAACCATCTGGTTCCCCCTTTGATGTGGTTCCCCCTCAGCTACTAAAGGAGGTTTTTCCTACTCTAGGTCCTTCCATTCTTGCTATTGTGAACAGCAGTTTATCCACTGGCGTGGTGCCAAAAACCTTTAAACTTGCTGCTGTTTGACTTCTCCTGAAAAAACTAAAACAAACCTTGACCCCTAAGTAATATCCAACTTCAGGCCTGTCTCCAGACTCCCATTTGTTTCTAAACTCATGGAAAAAATAGTTGAGTCAGAGTTGAAGTGCTTCCTGGAGGATCACACTATCCTTGAGTTAATCCAATCTGGCTTTAAACCTCTCCACAGAACTGAAACTGCCCTACTGAAGGTTTTTAATTACATCTTCTTATCCACAGACACTGGTGACTCTGTGCTGCTTGTCCTATTGGACCTTTCATCCACTTTTGACACCATCGACCATGAGATCCTCATTGCTAGATTGGAGCAACAGGTGGGCATCACAGGGTCAGCCCTCAGTTGGTTCAGATCCTACCTTGCTGACAGATCCTTTTGTGTTTCCATCAAAGATTTTAATTTTGCAGCGGCAGCACTTAAATGGGGGGTTCCACAGGGGTCCATCCTGGGTCCTCTCCTATTCTCTTTAAACCTGCTGCCACGTGGTGCTATCTTCCAGAAACACAACATACCTTTCCACTTCTACGCCGATGACTGTCAAATTTACTTCCCCCTGAGACACAATGGTGCATGCTCTATTCAACCCTGCTTGACTGCCTGGCTGACATCAGGGACTGGATGGCTTTAAATTTCTTAAGTTTCAATGAAAAGAAGTCTGAAGTCATGTTGTTCCCTCCCAACGACACGATCACGAACCACTGCATCAACCTTTCTGCTCTAGCCCTGTCAGAAAAACAAAAAGTCACAAATCTGGGAGTGATAATAGACCCTCCAATGAAACTCAACAGTCATGTAAACATGATTGTTAAATCCTGTTTTTTTCCAGCTGAGGCGACTGTCTAAGCTGAAGCCCATTTTGTCCAAAAATAACCTGGGGACAGTAATACACACATTTATTACATCTAGGTTTGATTACTGCAATTCACTCCTGTTTGGTATCAGTCAGACCACCATTGCACGACAACAACTGGTTCAGAACACAGCAGCCTGATTTTTAACCAGTACAGGCAAAAGAGAGCACATTACACCAGTCTTGGCCTCCCTGCACTGGTTACCGGTTCATCTTCAAATCCAGTTCAAAATTCTCCTGTATGTCTACAAATCGCTTAACAGTCTCACCCCCCATCTCACTGATTTGCTACAACTGTATGTCCCACCACGTTATCTGAGGTCAGCCGACCAGTTACTTCTCAGTTACTTCTCATAGTTCCAGTAACTTGTCTTAAGCGCAGGGGTGACAGGGCCTCTGTCGCAGGCCCAAGACTTTGGAACGAGTTTCCTCTGCTTGTCAGAAAGGCCCCCTCCCTCTCAGTTTTCAAATCCTGTTTAAAAACACTACTATTCTGTAGCTTTCAACACCAGATGATCTGTGTTTGAACTTGTTTGCTTCACACAGGTTAGTCGTTATATTTATTGTCTGTGATGTTTTTATGTCTATGTTTATGTCTTTATTCTGTTTTTACTTCAATTTGTATGTTGCTTATTTGTCGCCTGTTTTTTTGTCTGTTTGTACAGCACTTTGGTTGGCCTTGTTTCTGTTTTAAGTGCTCTATAAATAAAATGGTATGGTATGGTATCTTCATCCCTGAAAGAGTGACCGCTGGCCTGGAGATGAGTGTAGATCGCAGAGTCCTGGCCTGGCATTTGCAAATCCCTTGGTCGCTCTGCGACGGGAACAACAAACCTCTTAAAGACCGTGTAAAGTGAATTTCAACATTTTCTTCAATAAACATTATAAATGTCATAATGGTAATCTTGTAAATGAGTAAAAAGTCTCAAAATTGTAGCTCAATTAATTTTGGAGTTATAGAGCAAACTGTGTATAAACATTTTTCTGTTTCAGGATTTTTTAGGCGTGTTTTAAACGTGACCGCGTTTCGTCACGCGGTCCTCATTAGTATAGCCCCACCCCCTGCAGCTCCAGCCGTATAAATTCGCCTCGGTGGAGCCGTTCACTCGCGAATCGCAGATAGCATCAGATAGCAATAGCATAGATATTTTGTTCATTGTTAGCTAGCTAATCAATTATGCCTCGTTCGTGCATCTTCCCTGGATGTTGTAATGGTCAGGGCACCCGTACAAATCATAACATGTTTTTATACTGCGTGGTTTTATGCTGAGTATCTGTAATGCCTGGTTAGGTCAATGGATAGAGCGCTTGCCTTCCGTCCCAAACCCCACGGGTTCAAATCCCGCATGGTACAACTCTTTTTTTTTTATTTTTTTTTATTCATTCCAGATTAAAAACACACAAGAAAACTATTTACAAAAACAGCGTAACTCTTGGAAAAAGTAGCTGCTGTTACAGACAGAACTCAAATAAAGACAGAGCAGGTTTACTGGATCTCTGCTGCCTGCCTCTCCACCTCCACACAGTCAGCGCAGCTGCGCTGAAACCACGCCCACGCACTGACACGCCCCCAGCGTTCCAGGGCAAGGCAAAATCATGTTTTTTCATGATTTTTGAGACTTAATTTTATAAGGTAAACAATGTTTTTAATCAGTCAGACTTATATGGGTGATTAATAACACATATTTATGCCATGTGACAAACTAAAAACACACATTTAATTTCACTTTACACGGTCTTTAAATGTGGGGGTTAAAACGTCATATCTTACTTTCTTGGCCTAAACAGAAGAAGTCTATTTTAATTTATTTTAACAGTTAAGTATAAACTTTTTCTTCAACATGTGATAAATGGGCTTTTCATGGTTTTTTGTTAACATCTTAGTCCAATATGTCTCACTTCCCATTAATACAAGAAGCTGTTTTAATGAAGTTTGTGACAACAAGATTTATTCTCTCAGTAACTGTAGTTAACAAAACATTGTATTTTGACTGGAAAAGGTATCAAATTATATGTGGTGCACCCTTTTTCACGTGAATATCTGAGTTCAAGAAGTAACATCAGAACCATTGTCAGTCTTTTTTTTTTTTATTCATTTCATTTTTCAGTCATTTTTAGTTGGGTTTTAGGCTTTGCCAAGCCAAAGAGAAGAAAGACCAACATTGTTGAACTTTTTAAATAATAATCCTCTGCTGAGTGTGTGCACGTGTTGTTTATGGTGAGGAGTGATGAAAGAGTGTTTACTAGTGAGTTCACAGGGTGGTATGTGTACAGTGTGGTGTGTCTGTGTTTTTGTGTGTTAATCATGAGTGTGTTTGGTTGAACTTAGCCACAAGAGAGCACAAACCAGTGTATTTCTTGTGCTGGTCCCAAGTCTGGGAAATTGTGAGGGTTGTGTCAGGAAGAGCATCCGACATAAAACACTTTGGTCAGACCTATAAAGCGAATTAATCAACGCAAAACCATACTGGTCGAGGCCCAGGTTGACTGCCAGCGGTGCTGTTGACTAACAGGATGCCAGCAGAAATTGCGCTACTGTTAGTCAAAGACCACGAGGAGGGAAACATTGATTGATTGATTGATGTTTATTCATTCATTTTAAAGAACAATACAAGACAGTTTCATCAGATACAAGAATACAAGTAGGATAAAATGAAGGGAGCAGAAAGAAGATGAAATCTTATTATATCTGCCCCTATTTCACAGTTTGTTCAACCAATGATAACCTTCAAGCAACATCACAGAATGAATAATTCCACTTATTTTTCTAACTGTAATACATAAACTAGATCACAAAATGAATAATTCTACTTAATTTTTCTAACTAATACACAAACTACATCACCCGTAATTCTACTTAATTTTTCTAACTGATACACAAACTACATCACAAAATGAATAATTCTTTTTCTAACTAATACACAATAGCAAAATGAATAATTCTTTTTCTAACTAATACACAATTTTTCTAACTAAAACACAAACTACATCATATTTTTTTTTCTTTCTTAATTTTCCTTTTTTTTTTTTTTACTTGATTTTCCTAACTGTAAAACACAAACTAGATCATAAAATGAATAATTCTACTTAATATTTCTAACTGTAATACACAAACTAAAAGATGGCACAACATCAAGATGTTCACAAAATGAATAATTCTACTTAATATTCCTAACTGTAATACACAAAATACATCACAAAAATGAATAATTCTACTTAATTTTTCTAACTGTAATACACAAACTGCTTCACAAAATGACTAACTCTACTTAATTTTTCTAACTGTAATACACAAACGCACTAAGCTAACACGCAAGGTTACATCATATATAGTTTTTGAGCAAATCCTTTTTGACCTTTTTCTTAAATGTATGCATTGATTTTTCATTTTTAACATCACTCTCCAGAGCATTCCACAATCGAACTCCCTGAATTGAGGTAGACCGTCCCTTTAAGCTGGTTCTAAATTGTGGTTTGATGAATATCTCTGTCCCTTTGAGATTGTAATAACTTTGTCTTTTTATAAAGTTTCTTTGAATATTTAAAGGTAATGTGTTTTTATGAGCCCTATACATAACTGATAAAATACTATATTCTACCAATTCCTGGAATTTCAATAAGTTTAGCTGAAGAAACAAAGTGTTTGATGGGTGACTGAAATGTTTTCTGGTGATTACTCTTACAGCTCTCTTTTGTAAAATAAAAACAGGCTTTGTAATAGTTTTGCACGCTTTTCCCCAAACCTCAATACAATAGATTAAATGTGGAGCAATGATTGTGTTGTACAACATATGTAAAACTTTATCAATTAAAAAATCCCTGACTTTATACAGTACTGCAATTGATCTAGCTATTTTTTTTTAAATGGAATTTACATGATGTTTCCACGTCAGTTTGTCATCAATGATAACACCCAGAAACTTCACTTCACTCACTTTACAGATCACAACATCTTCAATTTCAAATGGATCGTCATCAACAATTCTCTTTTTGTTACTGAATATCATGTAATTAGTTTTATCTAAATTCAAAGATAATTTGTTTAATTTAAACCAAGTTTGTATTTTTATAAATTCTGTTTTCATCATATCCAAAATCTGTTTTATGTCATTACCCGAACAGAAAAATGTGGTGTCATCGGCAAAAAGAACACATTTAAGTAGTCCTGACACATTTACCAAGTCATTCACATATAAAATAAATAACTTTGGTCCAAGCACAGAACCCTGAGGAACTCCACAAGTGATATCACGGAGGTCAGATCTAACATCATTTATTTGCACAAACTGTTTCCTGTCCTTCAAATAGCTAGATACCCACTGTAATGCTGGTCCTCTAATACCATATTTATTTAGTTTTTCAAGGAGAATGGTGTCAGAAACATGTCAGGAGACAGAAGCCGTTTTCACACTGCACGGCCCTCCCCAGTCCAGCTCGTCCCTGGTTGGCCCAGAGCCCGGCCTCCCGCCCCCGCTCATTACGCATTACGCGGAGAGCAAGCCTTGAAGTGGGTGGAGTGTTCTTGTGTGCGCGCTTGGTGTGTTTGTGGAAAGACAAGGGACGCCGCTAAAATATATTTGTTAGCTGAATATATATACTGTATTAGTGTTTCTGAGTTTAATGTTTGTTAATAACTGATTACAAATCAGCTTATTTTACACGTGCGTAGCAAGGATTTTCTGAGGGGCAATCTGTTAAAAGACAGAGTGGACCTACAAAAAGCAAGTTGCCCAGTAGCTTACTGCTTTAGATTCAAGATTCAAGATTCAAGAGCTTTTATTAACATTGCACCAGTTTTCACCAATACAGCGTGATTATGTATGCACAGTCATCCTGAAGATGGAGTGAGTGTGTAAAGCTGCTGCTTATTCAGAACACATGACATGTTCTTCAGCGCGGCCTCTCTCATCCGTGTCGGGATGAAGGTCAAAGGTGTGAAAAAAGGAAAGTACCATGAGGGTCACAGCGTTGGTATTAAAAAAATGTATCACATTTTGTCTGCCAAGACACCGCATGACACAGTAAAAACTATACCAATAAGCACATTTAAGACAGTTACATGTTGCATGTTGAGACTGAGGCAGGGAGGATTCTGTCCATGAGACATTCCAGATAGCGACAGTCTGACCAGCCGGCCTCCGATAACGCTCATAGAAAAGTTCTCCGGGGGGGGGGGTAGCAGACAAGACAAGAGAGCAGCTGTTTTGTCCACAGTAGAGCACATCTCAGGAGAAATTAGATATCCAGCCTTTTTCAAGGCTGTTTCCAAGGGAGTCAGATAAGAATTGACAAATATTTTCACTTCAGGCTCACATTGTAATTTCTGCAGCCTTCAGTCTGTAAGGGCGACTCTGTTCCAAGTGATCCAATTTGGGACTTTTTCCACTGATCCAAGCTCTGACCTCAGATCAGTGGTTCTTAACCTTTTTTGAGCTACCGAACCCTCCAGTTTCATATGCCCACTCACCGAACCCCTCTTTTTAATTTATAAATTTTATATATTAAAAAAGAGGGGTTCGAAAAAAAAATCATATTTTATATTATAAAATATGATTTTTTCCCCAAATTCTACAACATCACCTTGCTCGGTTCGTCGTTTCCATAACGGTAGTTTTTTTTTTTTAAGCCTTCAGGCTTTCTTCTGCTTGCATGATGTTGACACCACCACCCTGCATCTGCTGATTGACATGATTGAGAGCTGCAAATATATCAGCCATGTAAGCTAAAATCACAATGAAATCAGGATTTTTGAAGCAATCTGCATGACAATGTTGCTGCTCTTGCAAATACAGGCCTAATTCCACACGCATGGCAAAAACACGATTCAGCACCTGTCCCCGGGATAACCACCGAACATTAGAATGGTGCAGGAGTGCACTGAAAGTGTCAGAAATTACCACAAAAAATTTAATTTACCTTAAACCAGAAAAAATTTACTAAAAAAATGTTGCTGAAAAGGTAGAATAAAGTTAAATTAGCAGAAGAAAGCAAAAAGAATATATTTGCCCAATTAGGCTGAAAGAAGCAGAAATGAGCACAAAAATGTGGAAATTATCTGAAGAAAATCTAAAATTAGAAAAAAAGATTCAGCTGAAAAGTAGCTAAAATTGCAGAAAGAAGCATCACCAGAATGAAGTTGAGAGAGCACACTTTTGCTGTTAGGCTTTGAAATAAGAGCATTAAATGTGGAATTTGCTTAAAAAGCTAAAATTAGCATCTGGCTCGTTTTTACCTTGAATTCAGCAAGCGTTGTGTTCTTGTGTTCCCCGTCTCTATGCATCTTCATGAAGTGTTCCTTTAGTTTTGCCGGTGCAAGACTACACTAGAGTTGCTTAACTTCGCATTGCATATCATGCAGATAGGACGCTGACTTCCATCCCGTTCCGTGACACACGTGAATCCATGTTGGACATATTCGTCCAACCACTTTCTTTTTTTGCTCAACATATTTAACGTAGTTTGTAAAATATTGTCAAAAAACACACGACGTACAACACGACAGCCATTTAAATTTCCGCATCAGCACTGACTCTGCAGCCGTCACCAGTGTTGCCAGATTGGGCGATTCACCGCGATTTTCCTTCTGACTTTTGCGGGTAGAGAGTGCTTTGGGCGGGCGGGACTCTATTTGGCAACACCGGTCACACCGGTGTTTACACAAGCGTGTCTTTACATCCGGGGCAGAGGCTCCGCCGAACCCCTGAGACCGGCTCATCGAACCCCAGGGGTTCGATCAAACCCAGGTTAAGAACCAGTGCCTCAGATGTTGACCATAGCGTCCAGAGTCCCAATCCGAGGGTGAACATGGCGAACCTGGGTTAGAAGGCGGGGCGGGCCGGGCCGTTGAGGGCCGTGCAGTGCGAAAACGGTAAAAGAGAAGAGGAAAGTCAAGAAGGGGTGCAACTATAAACGTGGGGACAATGACAGGCAAAGGTAGAGAGCTAGCTGACATGATGCAGAGAAGGAAGGTAGATGTTTTATGTGTCAAAGAGACATACAAAGCACTGGAGCAGGGTTCAAACTGTTTTACCATGGTGTGTATAGAAAGAGAAATGGAGTAGGGGTGGTCCTGAATGAGGAGTTGGGAAAAATGTATTAGATGTGAAAAGAGTGTCATATAGAGTTCTGTGTCTGAAGGTAGAAATAGGTCTGATGCTAAACATTGTCAGTGGTTATGCTCCACAAGCTGGATGTGATGTGGAAGAGAAATATATATTTTGGGGAGTGATGGTGCAGAGGTTAGAGTAAAGGGTAAATGCAAAAAAAATTTGGAAGGATCTGGTTGAAGTGATTGAGAGTATTCTCAGGGAGGAGACAGTGGTGATAGGAGCAGACCTGAATGGACATGTTGGTGAAGGAAACAGAGAATATGAGGAAGTTGTCAAGGTGTCAAGAAAAGAAACCAGGAAGGACAGATGGTGGTGGATTTTGCAAAGAGAATGGAAATGGCTATAGTCAATACCTATTTCCAAAAGTGGGAGGAACATAGAGTGACCTATAAGAGTGGAGGAATGAGTACGCAGGTCGACTACATTCTGTGTAGAAGAGGAAACCTGAGGGAGATTAAGGACTACTGTATAAAGATGTGGCAGGGGAGAGCGTGGCCCGACAGCATCGAATGGTTGTGTGTAGAATGACTGTTGTTGTGAAGAAGAGAAAAATAGTAAAATCAGAGAAGAAGACCAAATGGTGGAAGATGAAGAATGTTGTGAGAAAGTCAGAGAGGAGCTTTTAAAGGCCCTGGGTGGTAAGAAAGAGCTTCCAAGTGACCGGGCTACTACACCAACAACAATTAGAGAGACGGGTAGGAAGGTACCGGTACTTCATGTGTCATCTGGACAGAGAATGATTGTAATAAATTTTTAAGTAATTCACCGCTCTTGACTGAACTGGACTGAGGGCGTTGTCTATCTAAAACCGGGTCCAAAATTAGGTTCATGTCCCCACAAATAATTATATTGTATATATATATAT
>JBBPBX010010711.1:46556-57373 GCA_038048925.1 Garcialebias charrua
TATATACTTTAAGAAGGGGGTATGGAGACACCGCTCTGGGTTTTATTTTGTTTTGTTTTATTCAGTTATGTTTGATAGTAGGGTGGGTTAGTTTTGTTACTGGGAGGGCCTTTTTTTTGCACATCGGCATATTATGAATATCTTTTTATTATCTTCACAGTCATGCAACAGTTACTAAAATTCACACAAATTGATGACAACTGAGCCAGATAAATATAGTAAGGGTGGGGTGAACTTGATTAGCTGGAATGTCCGTGGGATAAATAGTCCTCTAAAAAGAGGCAAAGTTTATGCGCATCTGCGTTCACTGAAAGCCGATATTTGTTTTCTCCAGGAAACGCATATTAAGAAAACAGCTGCTAAAGTTCTTCGTCCCTCGTGGGCCTCCCAAGTGTACCAGTCAAATTTTAGTACAAAATCTAGAGGGGTCGCAATTTTGATTAAAAAACATATACCGTTCATTCACAAACAGACAATTTCAGATCAAAGGGGAAGATATGTGGTTGTTAGTGGGTTGCTAAATACTGAACCAGTGACACTAATAAATATATACGGGCCTAATTTTGACAATCCCGTTTTTTTTCAAGACCTTTTTAATGTAGTGCCAGATTGGGTCGGATCCAATATAATTATTTGTGGGGACATGAACCTAATTTTGGACCCGGTTTTAGATCTGGACAGAGAATGGATCATAAGAAAACCTGGTGGTGGAATAATGAAGTGCAGGACGCCGTTCAAAGAAAGAGGTTAGCCAAGAAGAAATATGACAGTGTGAGAACTGAAGAGAGGAGACAGGAATATAAGAAGATGCAATGTAGAGCAAGGAGGAAGATGGCAAAGGCAAAGCAGAAGGCGTATGATGAGTTGTATGGGAAGCTGGACACTAAAGAAGGCAAGAAGGGCTTGTACCTACTGGCAAGACAGGCAGATCAGGCTGGAAAGGATGTGCAGCAAGTTAGACTTGTTAAAGATGGTAATGGTAATGTACTAACAAGTGAGAGAGTGTGATGAAGATGGAAGGAGTACTTTGAAGAGCTAATGAATGAAGAGAATGAAAGAAAAAGAAGAGTGGAGGTCATAGAAACTGTGGACCAGGAAGTGGGAAAGATTAATGAAGGTGAAGTCTGGAAAGCTCTGAAAATAACAATGAAAGAGAAGGGAGTAGGACCTGGTGACATACCAGTGGAGGTTTGGAAATGTCTTGGAGAGATGGCAGTGTGGTTTTTGACTCAAATATTCAATGGCATATTTGAAAGTTAGAAAATACCTGAGGAATGAAGAAGAAGTGAGCTGGTGCCCATTTTTACGAACAAGGGTGATGTACCGAGTTGTAACAATTACAAGGGAATTAAGTTGATGAGTCACACGAAGAACTGGGTGAGAATTGTGGAAGCAAGACTTAGATGAGAGGTGACTTTTTGTGAGCAGCAGTATGGTTTCATGAAGAGAAAAAGCACCACTGATACTATCTTTGATTTGAGGACGCTGATTGAGAAGTACAGAGAGGGGCAGAAAGAACACCATTGTGTGGATTTAGTAAAATCATTTGACAGGGTGATGAGGGAGGAGGTGTGGTATTGCATGAGGAAATCTGGAGTGGCAGAGAAGTACCGGGTATGTTAGACTGGTATAGGACATGCATGAGGACAGAAGGACAGTGGTGAGATGTGCTGTAGGAGTGACAGATACATTGTCTGGCCCCCCAAAAAAGTAGCCACCAAAAAAAAAGGTCACACACTAATATTTCATTGGACCGCCTTTATCTTTGATTACAGCATGCATTCGCTGTGGCATAGTTTCGATAAGCTTCTCCAATGTCACAAGATCTATTTCCATCCGGTGTTAAATTAATTCTTCACCAATATCTTGCATTGATGACTAGGCACTAGGCATGATGGGTGCATCACTTCACCTGCCTTTCTTCTTACCCTGATGCACCCATCTCTCTGGAACAGGGTAAATCTGGACTCATCAGACCACATGACCTTCTTCCATTGCTACAGAATCCAATCTTTATGCTCCCTGGCAAATTGAAGCCTTTTTTGTGGTTAGCCTCGCTGATTAGTGGTTTTCTTAAGGCTACACAGCTGTTCTGTCCCACTCCCTTGAGTTCCGTTCACATTATGCATGTAGAAATGCTCTTACTTTCACTATTAAACATAACTCTGAGTGCTACTGTTGTTTTTTTAATTTGATTTCACCAAACGTTTAAGTGATCGCCAATCACGATCATTCAGGATTTTTATCACGGCCACATTTCTTCCTCGAAGACGATGGGTCCCCACTATCCTTGAATCCTTCCAGTTTTTAATAATGTGTTGGACTGTTCTTAACCCCATTTTAGTTTTTTCTGCTATCTCCTTAGATGTTTTCTCTTCTTGAGGCATGCCAATGATTTGATCCTTCTCAAAAACAGACTGACATATTTTCCACGACCACACGATGTGTCTTTCGACATGGTTGTTTAAGAAATGGGAAGCAACTCATTGCACCAGTTGGGGTTAAATAACTTGTTGACAGCTGAAAGATAATTACCCATACAGTAATTATCAAAGAAGAAGCTTGTACCTATTTGCTTAGTTAAATCCAGGAGGTGACATTTTTTTGGGCCAGGCAGTGTAGCTTCAAGATGGAAGTGGGATTGTATCAAAGATCTGCTCTGAGCCCCTTCTTGTTTGCTCTGGTGATGGACCGACTAACCGATGAAGTCAGGCAGAAATACCCATGGACTATGATGTTTGCAGATGACATTGTGATTTGTGGTGACAACAGGGAACAGGTGGAAGAGAACTTGGAGAGGTGGAGGTATGCACTTGAAAGAAAAGGAATGAAAGTCAGACGTAGTAAGGCAGAGTACATGTGTGTGAATGAGAGGGAGGTCTGTGAAACAGTGAGGCTATAAGGAGCAGAGGTCACAAAGGTGCGGTAAAGAGGTGAAAAAGAGAGTCTAGGTAGGATAGAGTGGATGGAGAAAAGTTTCAGGAGTGATTTGTGACTAAGGTTGATAACAAAAGTCAAAGGAGAGGTTTAAACAGAGCAGTGATACTAGTATATGTTGCATGGTTTGGAAACAGTGGCATTGACAAAAAGACAAGAGAGAAGTAAAAGTGGCAGAAATGAAGATGATGAGGTTCTCCTTAGGCGTGACAAGGATGGAAAAGATTAGGAATGAGATAATCAGAGGTACAGCACAGGTTGAACAACTGGGCGATAAAGTTAGAGATGCCAGACTGAGATGGTTTGGACATGTCCAGAGGAGGGACAGTGGGTATATTGGTAGAAGGATGTTAGAAATGCAGCTGCCAGGAAAAAGACAAGAGGAAGGCTAAAGCAAAGACATGGATGCAGTTAGAGAGGACATTAAGGTAGTTGAAGTGAGGACAGAGGATGCAGAGGACAGAGTGAGATGGAGGAGGATGACTCGCTGTGACAACCCCTGAAGAGGGAAAAGGCAAAAGAAGAAGAAGGTCATGAGTGTGTTTGCAGAGTGCTCTGCTTAGTTTTTTAGTGAGTGTGTATTTGGTGTGACGTTTACGGTATGTTGGGTATGTTGTGTTTGCAGTGTGGTCTCAGCATTTCCTCTAAGGCCCTGTTTACACGACACTGTTTTGAAGTAAAACCGTAACATTTCCGTTGCGTTTTGGCTGTTTGTCTACATGATGACAGCGGTCATTTTCACGAACACCAAAACCTTTTGAATCCAGGTCTCAGAGTGGATGTTTTTGCAAATATCCTGCATCGGTGTGAAGCCACACAAATCACCCAATTCCACTGTTCAAACTTCAAGTCCCGGGGAGCATGGGGGGGACGGCCCAGGGGGTGGATGGGTGATGACAGACTGGCCTTGGAGTCTCTCCCGACAACAGTGAATTGATAATGAACAAACAAATGCAAAAATTCTGGGGGGGGGGGGTAAAGCACCCATTGGATAACTTGGGTGGAAAAGCAGGAGATCTGTTTATGATGCGTGTGCTCTTACGGTGCTGGCTTCTTGTTGAAGGGATCCATGAGGCGCAGTGTGTCCCTGATCACCCCCACTTTAACCTCCTCATCCACTGGACTGGGAACAAATTCAAAGACTCCTGGTGCCACCTGAGACGGAAAAAAATTATGCAGTTTAAATGTAGAGACCAAAAATGATAAATTTTTGATTTGTAGAGTGAATGAGGTGAAGTTTTTGGGTGTTATCATTGATGACAAACTGACATGGAAACAACACATAAATTCTGTAAGAATAAAAATAGCTAAATCGATAGCAGTACAGTACAAAGTCAGAGACCTATTGAATAATAATAATAATAATAATAAATTCAATTTATACCGCACTTTTCATTAATAAAAATCTCAAAGTGCTATTGAATGATAAAGCTCTGTATTTGTTGTATAACACAATCATTGTTCCACACTTAATCTATTGTATTGATGTTTGGGGGAAAGCGTGTAAAACAATCACAAAGCCTATTTTTGTATTACAGAAAAGAGCTGTAAGAATTATCACTAGAAAGCATTACCGTCATCCATCAAGTACATTATTTTATCAACTAAAATTATTGAAGTTCCATGATTTGGTAGACTATAATATTTTATCAGTTATGTATAGAGCTCAAAATAATGCATTACCTTTAAATATCCAAATGCACTTTGTTAAAAGACAAAGTTGTTATAATCTTAAGGGAACAGAGTTGTTTGTAAAACCACAATTCAGAACCAGTTTGAAGGGACGTTCTACCTCAATCCAGGGAATTAGATTATGGAATGGCTTGGAGAATGTAGTTAAAAATGCCAAGTCAATGTTTACATTTAAAAAAATGATCAAAACAAATGTGTTAAAAAAATATATGTGAAATAACGTAATGTGTATTGTATTAGTTAGAAAATTAGAAAGAGTTAGTCATTTTGTACTGTTGGTTGAAGAATATTATTGTTTAACCTGATTGTTGGAAAAAGTTGGTTGAAGATTATTATTGTTTACATGGTTTGACTACTGTTGTTTAATCTGATTGTTGGAGATAAGGGGCAGATATAATAAGATTTATTCTTCTTTCTGCTACCTTTCATTTTTTTACATTTTGTACACTATCATTATGAGATTGTCTTGTATTGTTTCTTTTGTAAAAAAAATGAACAAATTTAATAAACATAAACATAAACATAAACAAGAGATGAACATGTGTGTTTTCTGAGGATGCCAGAGCTAAAAGTCTTACTTCTTGCTCATGCTCTATTCTCATACTGGGGTTAGAGTTGACCTCTAATAATACAGGCTTCAGGTTCTTCATCAGCAGGATGTCAAAACCTAAAACCTGACACACAAACAGATCAAACATATGATAAGAACCACTTAATAGCCACAAAACATGAGATAATTGCTGTAAGTCACAAAATTCTGAGCAACTAAACATCACATTAAGTAATTTGTCGCTTAAGACATTATAAAAACAAGCAGTACACTAATGTCCCCTGTTACTGACCCATTTGAATAGTGAATGTTTGTAGTTTTCAAGATGAGCGTTTTTTTTTAAAACTGGGATTGAACAGGAACTACAAGTACACCTTAATGTTTTTGATACAAGATGTTCAAGTGGGTGAGAGTTGAACTGGGTATAGGAAGAGAGGTGCGTTTTTTTTGTGTGTGACCGATCCTGGCAAGCAAGGGGAACAAAACCATGTGCAACAGCAGAGCCAGGGAGTGGCCAATGTGGCTTTGGCCACCAAAGATTCATCTTCTACCATCACAATCATTTGAGAAATCTCTCATTTTAAGCAATATAAAAAACTAGAAAGCATAGTTTCCTTAAATGAGAGGAACGGCTGGTTTACGCACATATAGATATGGTGGTGGCCATCTTGGATTTTCATGTGGCATAATTTTTATATAAACCTTTCATATGCCTAAATGTAGTCCCAAATCAAAATGGGAGTCGGTACCTCACTTGTTTTTCAAGTTATCCAACTCACAAGACAAACAGGCCGATGGTCAGAGGGTATTTCCAATTCCCTCTTTGCTCTGCGTATTGCAACTATTTCCTGTTTATTTTGTCACACAGCTTCATGTCCAAACCAGTCTGGAATGTTATTTTCAAGTTTCAAGTCATCAGAAACTTGGTTGTGTGTCACACGCAACCAAGTTTAGATAGTAGAAAAGAAAAAAGAACATTGACGACACATAAAAATAAAAATAAAATAATCCTCCGATCTGTGGATATCCTAACTGGGAAATTGCCAATCTAGCCATGAAATATGGAAAACCCTCCGTAAAACAGAACAGAGGAACTGAAGAACATTCATTATGTTGGAGTATGTGAAAAAGTCTCAAAGTACTATTCCAACCATGACATCCCAGTGAATTTCAAACCGGACAGGACCCTCAGACAGAAGTTGATTCATCTTGAGAACAAAACACCTTCAACAGGGTGGTTACATACGGTACACCCCCCTGCTGAACAAGAAGCAGTGTAGTAAAAGATCTTGAGACCTTTAAGTACTATAGGAGAAACATAAACTCTCCACAGAAGCAGGGATTAACACAAGAAAACAAGTTCTTCAGGACAAGACTCAGCTGTACACCTACATATGACGTCTAAAGGCAACTCCTATGAGGACACTAATGAGCATAGTTTGAACAGAGAAGACTGATGGTTTGAGAGGGGGTGAAGGAAGTCATTTGAACAAGAAAAATACAAGATTTAACTAGTAAGAAGGGCTCAAATTTCAGCTTTCTTGAACTTTCAAAGCCAACCTGGAGCTAGCCCTGATCTGTTTCACACCAATCCACACCAGAGTCCATATTTCGTTCGGGTCTCACTTGTAAAAGAGTCCCCGTGGCTCAATGGGACTAACCTGTTTAAATAAAGGTTGAATGAATGAAAATGGGAAGCTTCATGCCCAAAGGTTGAATGAATGAAAATATGATCAATGCACAACACTTTTTATTATGAAAAAAAAACAAAAAAACAAAATATGGTATGCTTAACTACAGAAGTCTACTCTTACCTGAAAGCATGTGGGTCCTGGTTTGCCCGTTGGAATATCTGCTTGGTAGTAAACTTTCAGTTCTGGCACCAAAGCCATGACAGTCATGATTACAAGAGAGATGATGTCCGACCACACCCTCTTGATGTCGACACCTTTGGCTCCCAGCCTGTACAGGACACTGGACAGAGTGCGCTTGCTGCCTGTGTTCTGGCTGTCTGAGTGCACAAAGTTTCCACTCTGCACGTTTAGAGAGTAGTTGGTCAGGTGCATGAAGACCTGACTCAGATTCTTCTGGCTGGGTTCCTGCACAAGAACAAAGATCCAAGTGATCCAGATGCCATAGAAGTATATTCAGACATTTTATTTGATCACAAAAGTCACCAGATTTAAAGATCCTCCACCCACCTAGAACAGGTAATGTGCAGCTTGAAACCATCTGGTTCCCCCTTTGATGTGGTCCCTCCTCAGCTACTAAAGGAGGTTTTTCCTACTCTTAGGTCCTTCCATTCTTGCTATTGTGAATAGCAGTTCATCCACTGGTGTGGTGCCAAAAACATTAAAACATGCTGCTGTTCAGCCTCTCCTGAAAACACCAAACCTTGACCCCTCAGTCGTATCTAACTTCAGGCCTGTCTCCAGACTCCCATTTGTTTCTAAACTCGTGAAAAAAATAGTTGAGTCACAGTTGAAGTGCTTCCTGGAGGATCATGCTATCCTTGAGTTATTTCAATCTGGCTTTAAACCTCCCCACAGCACTGAAACTGCCCTACTGAAGGTTTTTAATTACATCTTCTTATCCACAGACACTGGTGACTCTGTGCTGCTTATCCTATTGGACCTTACATCTGCTTTTGACACCATCAACCATGAGATCCTCATTGCTAATTTGGAGCAATGGGTGGGCATCACAGGGTCAGCCCTCAATTGGTTCAGATCCTACCTCGCTGAAAGATCCTTTTGTTTCCATCAACGATTTTAGTTTTGCAGCGGCAGCACTTAAATGGGGGGTTCCGCAGAGGTCCATCCTGGGTCCTCTCCTGTTCTCTTTAAACCTTCTGCCACTTGGTGATATTTTCAGGAAACACAACATACCTTTTCACTTCTACGCCGATGACTGTCAAATTTGCTTGCCCCAAGACAAAATGGTACATGCTCTATTCAATCTATGCTCGACTGCCTGGCTGACATCAGGGACTGGATGGCTTCAAATTTCTTAAGTTTCAATGAAAAGAATTCTGAAGCCTTGTTGTTCCCTCCCAACGACACGATCACAAACCACCGCATCAACCTTTCTGCTCTAGCCCTGTCAGAAAAACAAAGAGTCACAAATCTGGGAATGATAATGGACCCTTCCATGAAACTCAACAGTCATATAAACATGATTGTTAAATCCTGTTTTTTCTAGCTGAGGCGACTGTCTAAGCCGAAGCCCATTTTGTCCAAAAATAACCTGGAGACAGTAATACACGCAGTTATTACATCTAAGCTTGATTACTGCAATTCACTCCTGTTTGGTATCAGTCAGACCACTATTGCACGACTACAACTGGTCCAGAACGTAACAGCTCACTTTTTAACCAGTACAGGTGAAGCACTTTTAAGATATTTGTGTCTTGTCTTGAATTATGTAAGACTTCTATTAACCTCAATGTTACCTTGCAGAAACCTTAGTTCTGGGCTACATCTTCCCCCTGCTAGAAGATTTTGATGTCCTCATCAAATCAAAAGTTAGATAACTAACAGAGGCTAACATTAAAACTAGTTTTAATGAGAACTTAATCTAGTACATGTTTCACACATGGCCATGGGGTGACACCAGAAGGTATGGCAAAACTGGCTTCTGGGGACTTGGTAGGTTCCACTTCCCATCAACACTCCATGGCTGAAGGCTGGTCAGAAGGCTTGCCGAGTTCATCGTAGGTCAATCGAACTACAGGTCGAACAATTCTCCTTGATCTTTCAGCAGGCATACGTACTGAGTTGAGGTCTGTTTCCCCCACTGGGTCATCAAGGGCTGGAGCAGGGATAGTGGTGTTGTCTGAGTAGGTACTAGGAACTGCCTCTAACTCTCCCAAGACTTGGACTGATCTTGGTTGGTCAGTTTCACCGGTGGTGAGCCCAGATATTCTGTTGGAAAACTGGATGAGTTAGCAGTCCATCCAAGTCAACTCCCAATGGTTTGGATAAGTATACTTCCTCGTACTCTGAGTCTGAGTTCATTTCCTCATCCCTGTGGGAAGACCTTAGGAGTCCACTTTCCCTTTGTAGTTGTGCTCTTGTCATACATCTCTTTGGTGGTTCTGTCTCACTATCATCCAATGGAAGTCTCACAAGGTATCCAATAGGCAACAAGTGATTCCGATGAACCGTCTTCTCTGGACCTCCACCTCGTTCAGGTTTAATTGTGTAAACAGGGAGATTGGGTAATTTATCCACAACAAGGTAAGGCATAGGTCTCCATTTGGTTTTCAGCTTTTGTTTTCCTGTCACACCAAAGTTTTCCAGTAAGACTCTGTCACCTTTTTCCAGAACTTGTTCTTTCACATGCTTATCGTGAGCTACCTTGTTCCGTTTATGGTTCTTGTCAGCGGTCTCTGTCGCCAAGTTGTAAGCTCTCTCAAGATCTTTCTTCAGCTTGGTGACATATTGATGGTAGGAGACAGACTTTTGACTTTCATCCGACACACCAAAGCAAATGTCTATTGGTAGCCGAGCCTCTCGTCCAAACATTAACAAGTAAGGCGAGAACCCAAATCGGCTGGAGCAATGCGGCGAGAACGCTCCCGGAAGGGTGTACTGTCAGTTAGGTGGATATGATGTTCCACACCCTTGGCCAAACCTACATCCCATTCATCAGTTGAAAACACATTGGAATGCTGTGACAGCTTGTGCTGCAGTCTTTCTTTCCATTCTTTGCTGATTGCGGCGTCACCAAAGTGGAACAAAAATGGGTCAATGGGGGGAACAATATTGACCTTCATTCCTGGGGCATCTATCACCATGTCAGCTACATACAGGTGAGCAATAGTGGTGCCCACTGGAATAGCTGTCTGCTTTAATGACTAGGAATGATTAAGGGCCCTGGCCCTATCCACTTTACATCAGCCACAGGTAAGTCTTTAATATATCTAGTGAGCTCTGGTTTATGGGCCGATAAAGAACTTTGTTCCTGCACTTGGACTCTGGCTGAGTGTGCGTGCTCTAAGCCTTTCGCTTCTGGGTTCGAGTTGATAGGTTGAATCCCTTTGACATTTGTACCGACCAAGACTGGTACGTCTCGGAACAACGTGGGTCAGGACACACTAAGGCAAGAACAGGGACAGACTTGAGTTGTTTGGACTTTGATTGCCTAGGAAGCTCCAGATCAATATGAATGTAACCCTTGAATGGGTAGCTGCTCTCTGATTCACTGAGGCCCCATATGGCTAGACCAGTAACTGGATGGAGTGGGATGTGTGACAGGTGTTCTGAGTACCAACTGTCAAAGATGATAGTTACTTGGGATCCACTATCCATCAGAGCAGTGCAAAGCTTGCCATTGATTTTGACTTTGGCAATGGAAGGAGGTCCAATTAATCACTCTGGCAAACTATTTGTCCGTACCATGGTAACACTTCTCCTTACATTTGCATTAGTGGGTTTTGTTCTTGCATTGCGGTTTTGTTTCTGGTTTGTCCTTTGTTTTCTTTGCGCCTGTATCAGCTTCTGTATTACTTTGGGGTAGTTCTCTAGGGCTGTGCATTTAGTTGAAAAATGTCCATCATCCCCACACGTTACGTTTTGCTTACATTTATTTTTTCTTTATATATATATATATATATATATTTGAGATTTTTATTAAT